>VZRV01010674.1:0-10840 GCA_013398115.1 Falcunculus frontatus | reverse complement strand
CGCGGGGCCTGCGGGACCGGGACGGCGAGCATATGTGAGGGATGCCGAGGGGATGTGAGGGGACGGCGAGGGGATGTGCAGGATGGCGAGAGGGTATGCGGGGATGGCGAGGAGATGTGACACGGGGGCTGCGGGCCGGGGATGGCACGGGGATCCGTGGGCATGGCGAGGGGGCTACAGGGCGAGGGGATTGCCAGGAGTCTGTGCCCTGGGGGCTGCAGGGTGGGGGGTTTGCGAGGGGTCTGTGCGCTGGGGGCTGCAGGTATGGAGGTTTGCGGGGGTCTGTGCGCTCAGGATGTGCGGCGCGTGTGTGCACACCTGGGGGAGCTGTGCCTACGTGTGCCTGTCCGCAAATGCACGTCCCGCCGTGCAGACGGGTGGGCACACTTGGGGAGGATGGTGTGCAGGTGTGGGGTGAGCGCTCAGGTGTGCGGGTTCTGCAGCACACCGTGGCCGCTCTGGGGGCTGGCGTGCTGCCCCCAGCGTGGGCGCTCACCCATGGCCGTGTGGGTGCCTCGGTGCCCACGGCAGCGGCGTGCACAGCCCACAGCAGCAGCTGCTCATGCACGCACATGGAGAAGTCATCATGCAAACATGGGCTGGCACAGCCTGAGGTGTGGCTGGGAAGGAAGGGTGACAGTGATAGAATGAATTGAAAACGGATGCTATTTCCTGCACAAAATCTCACTCGAAGACAAATATTTTATTTTCTTCCAGCATTTTCACTCTCTTTCTTATTACACTTGAGCAGCTGTTATCCCCCGAGACATTATTTTGTGATAGAACTACGACCTCCCCACATTTTTACAGTACTTGTGACAGTAAATGTGGCACCCATGGCATGTACTTTAGCTAGTTGTGCTGTCAAACCCAGAGATTCCATGTGGCCCCGAGGGTTATGTGCAGGGACCACACTGGATCCCAGTCCTCCCAGTCAGCCTAACACCCTGCCCAACAGCTGCACAGCCTGCTGGTGAGAGCAGCCGCTGGGCTTAGCCTGTGCTGTGGCACAGAAGATGATCAGGACTGCACGTGGAGAGGTTTCTGCATCCAGCCCCACCATCTGACTGGGACACACAGGGAGCCATGAGAACATGTAACACATCATTTTTCATCTCTGGAGATGGGAGTTTTGGCTTGTCAGATGCCCTCAAACTTAGACACACAAGCTCAAGCAGAACAGAAGCTGGTGTGACCCTCTCCCAAGTCCTCCATCACACCACGTGCCTTTGTGTGTCATCTCTTATACCTGGATATTGCAGAGGCTCATCTCTTCACCGCACCACTACCACACCACACCACGCCATGCCTCTGTCCAGTCCCCACCAAGCTCACAAGCTCTGATCCATGCATTTAGATGTATTGAGGCAGAGGTACCCAGCCAAGGCCAAATGTCCCCTTGCCTCTGCTGTGCTGGGTGCCACCAGTGGTGCACATACCCTTGCTCTGGTTGTGTGGGCACCCTGGAAAAGTGGCAAAGAGGAGGATGGTTGCCACATGTGTGTTATGTACATGTCCATGTATGTGTTAAGACAAATAGTATCTAAGCCAAATAGTAAAAATGTGGTGGCTGAATATTTTTTGTGGGCAACACACCCTGCCTGGTGTGCTCTTGTTTATTTGCTGGGCCAGAGGAGTCATGTTTCTTGCCCAGAAGGGATGCAAATGATCCCAAACAGCATCTCCACAGTTATTTGACTGTGAGAGATGTTTTTTCTGAAATATAGGTGAGGTAGGAGTAGTAGCTGAACTGAAACTTGTTCCTGAGCTTAGAGGAGGGAATAAAAGGAGTAAAAAAACCAATGTTGTAGGATTTCTGTGACAAGCCACAAAAGATGCACGTGGACTAGCTGAAAAAAGAAGCCATAGATGGAATATAAATTTTCCACACAAATCAGCACATACTCACCTAATAATGAAAGAATAGAACCAGGGCACAAACAGCTACTCTAGTAAGTGATCAGCTACATTAGGAAGAAATCAGACAAATGAAAGTGCAGCAGAATTTGAGGGACTCTGGAGACATCCTTCTTGGATTTGCTGCCTTTTAGTCACCAGCTTGAGTTTAATAGTGACTGTGCTGCTGAGCAAGCCTGTGGCACCTGTGCTCTACCCAGGAGAGTGGGGCTCTTCACCTCTGCAGATTGTGAGAGAGCAGTCGTACTTCACTCATGGAGCTCTCCTCAGTAGGGCCTTTTCTTTTTGGCTCTCCTCTGCCATCAGAAATAGCTTTTCTTGGTAGTTAGCATGACTTCTTTCTTCCACAGCAGGATCAGTTCCAACATAAAAACTCATCTCCATCTCCACACTTCAGCATCTTCCTGCACACCTTCTGTGTAAAACACTGCATACACACACACACATGTGTATGTATGTCCACGTACATGTGCCTGCATGCACACATATATGAGTACTTTATGTGCCCTCATACATGGTGAGCATGCATTTACAGACCCACAGCCATGTACTCCTCCCTGACCAGTTATAAAGAAAAGGCTGCCGAGGCTTGGGATTGCAGGGTGAATTTAAAACAGCATCACTGCCATTAAAGCCATCCAGGAAAGGGAACCCATAAATGAGAGGATGAATGAGAAGATGTCAGGAGTGTTAGCGCTTAATATTCCTGGAGCGAGGCTGCATTATTTGTTGCTGCAGCAGCGTGCTCCTCCCTGCCCCCTCTGACGGAGCCTCTGGATGCGCACGCACACACGTGCAGCTTCATTTCCCACCCTTATGAAAAATCAGCCTCCCTGGCACACCCTGCACCCTCGCCCCATACGTGTCGTGCCACAGGGCTGAAAGTGCAACAGCAAAGCCTTCCTCCACCCCGATTCAGAAACAAATAATTATGGTACAGCCCTGGGAGGGAAGGGAGGTGTCTGCTGGTTGGGTCCATGTTTTATTGATCAGACCGCTGTGATGAATCAGCTCCTGTGGAGCTGGTGTCTGCCTGCAGACAGGTACTGGCCACTGTGCAGAACTACGAGTCCTGGCTTCTCAGGGCCACTACTGGGAAGGTGGTGGAGCAGGCAGGTGTGGGGGTGGTGACCAGGGGCTGGATCTGCAAAGGTGTGAACCATAGCCCTGTGCTGGAAGGCCAGCAGCTCCCAGCTGGAGGCACAGCAAGGGTTGGGATGGGGTCAGCAGCCAGGGTTGAGCCTTCCTGCTTGCTCCAGGCCCTGTTCCTCCAGCCTGGGTGTTGTTTAGGGAGCGTTATATGCCCTTGGAGTGTTGGGCAGAGGGAAGGAGGATGCCGGTGAGCTGGCAGGCAGCAGTCTATAGCTGGGCTGGAGGAAGGCTCACCAAGAGGGGAAGGCAGCTGTGGCCTGCAGCCCAAACCCACCACTGCAGGAGCAGCATGGGACTGAAGCGCTGTGTTCCTGTGTCCATCTCACCCAGCCTCGTGTAATCTTGTCTTCTTTTCTCTCCCTTCTCGCACCCTGCAGGACCCGGCACAGGGAGAGTAGACAACGGCTCCATGAGTTTGGCCGTCCCACTGTGGCTTCTGGCAGCGTCCCTGCTCTGCCTACTCAGCAAATGTTAATACAAATCAGAATTAAAAATAATAATATTAATAATAATTAAAAAAACAACACGACAACAACAACAACAACACACAAAACAAAACGCGTTATACAGGAGACAGAGCGAAAAGAGGGGAGAGAGAAAAAAGAGGGGGGGGAGAGAGAGAGACGACTGTTTCTTTCACAACTTTTGTGTGTTCAGGAGCGAAGAGGGGGGAGAGGAAAAATTACAGCAAAGAAGACTCAGCAACATTTAATCCAAAACCTGAAAAGCCGGCTGTCAAGTCATCGACTGCCTCGGAGGCAACACGAAGCGAGGGGGAGAACGGGGCACCAGCAAGGACCATGTCGCCGGAGGATGCTGCAATGTAAACAATCCAACAAAACCCGCAAAGCCAATCAAACAGAAGATCCCTTTTCTTTTCTCTCCTCCTTCCTCTTTTCCATACTCCCTCACTTTCCTTCCTTCCTCCTCTTTCTTTCTTTTGCAGAAAGAGGTCTTTGCTTCGGTGTCTATAGCCATTTAATTTTTTGGATGCCCTGGGTCATTTTTGTGAGCTAATGCTCAGCCAATTCATACTTTTAAAAACAAATTAAAAAAAAAAAAAAAAGGAGAAAAGAAAAAAAAAATAGCCACAAACCAGAGCAAGTCACCTGAAGCTCTCTGCACACTGGTGTCCTGTGAAGAACCCCTTCCTCTCTTCACTTCACCCTGCGCTCATGTGCACCCAGCCCTTGCTAAACACCTTCTTTCCTGTCCCCTCCTTCATGCAACATCACCCTCGCTGGCCTGAACTAAAGCTGTGTCAACTCTACTGAAAGCCTACTTTTCTTTTTTTTTTTTAAATCCTCTTCCTCCCCCCCCAATTCAACCAGGTGTCTTTCTCTTTCTCCTGTGTATGCCTGTGTGCGTGCGTGCATGCATGCGTGGCTCTTGCTCCGTCTTCACTCTTTCTCTCCTTCTCTTGCTCTCTCTAAGCATGCAAAATGAACAGTCCATGTGTACATATGCTCATCCTGCTGTAGATAATGTCCTGCCTTGTAAGTGTGAGACAAGATGCAAAGAGATCACTTAGGCAGAGAAGAGGGGTGAGGAGAGAGGGGCAGCTGCAACACAGGTTCACTTTGTGTCCCCTCTCCTGTGTCCTCACTGGCTTTTTGTCTTCTGGCCACCTTGTTAGCAAGAGTCAGTCTGCACCCTTGTCTAGGCTCTTTTTCTCTCCCACCTCCAACCTGTTTGGCTCTCAGCCTCCAAGTACCAGCGTAGCAGCCTGTGCTACGCATGAGTGCTCGCGCACGCACATGGGGGTGTGCACTCATGTGCAATTGTCCAAGCAAGCAGAAGAAACCAGGACTGGCCCACAACACTATGGATTGAAGAGTGTGGCCACCATTCCTCCTGGGGATGGGAGGCTGGGCTGGTGGGATGTGAGTGATGAGACCTTGGACGTCACCAAGCAGCCATTCCTTTTAGGTATAGCGTGCATAGGAACGATACCTCAACATGAAAACCACGATCTGGTCATTCCTAACCATTTTGGTAATCATGTAAAAATAGAGCCAATACCCTTTTTTGTTGCTTTGTTGGTTTTGTTCTTACTGTCCTCCCCGGTATAAAAGGAAATGTAGGCTGTGTAAGTCTGAGTGTGTGTGTGTATATGTGCATGTGTGTGTACTGTACACCACTGCTATTAAAAAACTCACTGCAAATTCCACATTTCAAAGAAATTGGCTCAGAAAATGTCCAGGACCTGTGAATGTAAGAAATAAAACAAATGTCAGGTCCAAAATCCTGGATTTACAAAGAAGGAGCTTAAAGTGGTGCAGCAAAGAAGCAGGCAACACAATTTCCCCTGCTCTTATCTCAAAGGTGCTGGTCTTGCTGGAGAGCACTCTCGCTTGCCATTGCACTGCCCACAGCAGAATCACATACAGAGATGCCAGCAAGAGAGGCTTTAGTGGCTCCCAAGTGAGGAGGGGAGAAAAGGTTGTGAGAAACAGGATTGAGAAAATGCTGGGCGGTGGCTGGAATTTGCCACACCAGCCCAAGGTGTGCTGCAAGAGCGAGAGCCAGCAGGGGCTGCAGTGCCTGTGTGTGGGTCGGGGCAGAGGGGAGAAGACTCCCCTGGCAAGTCACGAGCCGTAGTATCCACCAGTGACAAAACTGATAAAACACGGGGTTTATCAGGCAGGCCTTTTATTGAGAGAGGGATGTGCAAGGGAGAGCCTGATTAACCCACACAAGTCAAGTGACCATCCCACGGCAGCACAGTGTTTTACAGGTGCTCAGCCACTGACCTTTCAAGCAGCAGGCAGTTTGCTCCTCTGTCTTTCCCCTGGGCACCGGGGCAGTGGCAGCACCCTTGGCAGCCGTGCTCACATGCGGGCAAGGGGGAAACAGCTTGGCCCTGCAGTGTGCGGGAGGGGATACCCGCCAGGTGGTCCCCTGCCAGGGAGCAAAGTGGGAATTGCTGCCTGCCTGCCCGGCCCCACCTCTCCGTGGGTGGGGCACAGTCCGCTGAGGCTTCTCCCTGCGCTCAGCGCGGTGCTTTCGCCTTGCACTGCGGCACTGCTGGCGCTGCCCACTCGCTGCTGAGCTCAGCTGTTCGAAGAAGCAGCAGGCACGCAATTAAGCAGGCAGTCAAGGGCTCGTCCCAGGCAGCCAGAAGAGCAAGGAAATTTATTAGAGACATGAGAGGCTGAAGTTTTGGCGTTGTAACACTTGGTGTAGAGCTGCTGTGGGATTGGATGGTGGTGATTTTTGCTCCTCCCGATCCCAAAGCCATACCTGCAAGAGGGTGCAAGTTGCAAGTGGGCAACTGGTGCTTGAAATCCAGCCAAGGCATCTAGGGACGGCTCCCTTCCTCCAAGATAGGGTAGTCCTTGATGAGACTTGGGCATCTCCTTTGGAGACTGGTGTGTGTCAGCACAGGAAAAAAAATGCCTGTATCCTTCAGAGCATTCAGACATCCTAGTCCTCTTGCCTAACCTTCAGGAGGGCCGTGTAATTCAGAGTCTTAGTAACTAGTCCAGAGTTTCTGCTGCAACAGGGCTCCTCTTTCCCCTGGTACAGCCGTGAGCTGATCCTGGTCCCAGAAGCCAGGTCTGGGAGCTGCATCCTTTCCAGCATACTGGCATGAGGGAAAACACCACACTGCTCTTTCCTGGGGCTGTACCTATGCCTGGGTTTATTGGCACGGGCATGTTGAAAAAGGTGGGCAGCCTGCAGTGCCTTGCTGTGACAGGCTGTTCCTAAGGGCTGAGTCAAGCCCACTTTAGGTTTTTTGATGTCAGCCTGGTTGCTACGGTAGCACCTGTCCCATGTGTTCTCTGCATGTGTTTTTGTCACTGTGGGGTGGCTCCTAGGCACTGGGGTCACACACATGAGACCCCTATGGCGTGGCGGTGGTCATCAAGTCCCGGCACGTCATTATGTCACATCTGTTTTGGTTTGAAGTTTTGAGGGAATGTTTTTTTAGATGTCAAGGCACAGAGGCTTATGGTTAAAGAGAAATATCTCACTAAAAGCAGGGCATCCATTTTTTGAAGCCATCTGCTCATTAGTGGGGGAAATGGCCCCAGCCCCAGTTCTGGGATCTGGTCTTTCCTGCAGGCCCTGGGCACATCTTTGCCTCTGTTGCCTGGCTGTGAAACAGAATGAAAGCCAGTTAATTGCAGACCTCTCTGAGAAAAGCCACCAACACCAAGTATGCCTGTTGTCTGCAGCAGTGCTGGGAACCCCACTGCTGGCAATGTCTGTTCCTAGCAGGACTGGGGGAGTCCTGGGTAGGTTGGAGCTTGATTTTCTCTAAGAATCTAATCCTGTGAGCTGCAGTGTGCCTCACAGGGTGCTGCAAAAATCCCCGTTTCTCCTGAACTCAAGTAGGGATCTCCCAGAGCACCTGTCAAGAGGTGAGCCCAGATGAATATAGGAAACACAGGCAAGGTCCTATACTTTTTCCCATTCTTTCTCCCTCCACCCTCTGATGGAGATGTTGCAATGGGTTTTTTCATGTCTCAGGCCCTTCTCTCTGAAACTGTTTCTCCTCATCATCTCTTGTCCCCGTTTACTTTGCTTTCCCATCACCTCCCAAAAAGCTGTGTTCTTGCTTCCTGCTGCCTCTCAGCTGGTTGGGGACCAGGAAAGATGGGAGTTTGGAATGGGACACCAGTTCCTCGAGCTTGTCAGTGTAATTGTGTTTGATTGATGGAGATTTAACATTTAGTGTTATAAAAAGATATGAACAAAATGAAAAAAAATTGTATTTCTTCTACTGGTTTGTAAATATTACAAGAGTTACATGAGATGTCTGGTAATGTCCAAGCAGAGGAACAAAGACTTAGATTTCATATATGGCCCCATAATTGCTAGCAGATTTCTAACCCTTTTCGGATGACCGAGAGGAGGGGTGAAGGCAAGTCTTTCTGAAAGGAACTGGACAGGGGAAATGCAGCCACCCCGAGCCACATGAACTCCATGCATGATTGTAGCATGTTGCTTGGAGCGTGTGCCTGGTCAGATGGAAAACGAAGCAGATGCCTGTCTCTGAACGGCTGGGAAGGGCAACGTGGGATTCTCCAGCCGACACCTGTATCTTGGCAGTTGTGTTCATTTCTGTTTGTTTTCAGCCCTGCACTTGCGGGCTCGTTGCTCAGTGATGCACCCTCTCCTCCTCCCCCGTACCTGCTTTCTTCACCAGTGAAGTTGTGTCGCCCCATGCTAGCCCCGAGTGCATGTGAACGTGCCATTCATGGAGATTTCATTGGTGACATGCATTGTGTCGAGAGTTAGTCTTTGTCTGCACATCTTTCTCACACCACTGACTGTTCACCACTTGGGCAGATCGCTTGTGCACTGCTGCTTGCCCCACTTTTGGTCAAAGAACATCCAAGCCCCACCAGCTCTTCTTAGCTCCAGGTGCATCCAGACCATGCCCCCAGGCCACCTGTCTGAGCAACCACATTTTGAAAGTCCAAGCACACAGCATGGACAAAGCCACCATCAAAAGCCATGTGGTCTCCAGGCTGAGTGGAAGCTACACATCTGGAAGGAATTTGGGAGAGCAGCAGCGAGTCCTGATGAAACAAGAGGATCTGGGAAGTCGGAGGAGTTATGCTAGAGTCCTTCACAGCCCTACCAGCAGGTTGATGTTTCAGCTCAATTGTTGTGCAGTGTTTCATCACTTCACCCTTCCCTGGTGAGGGAATCTATGGGCACAGGGAAACACCTCATCTCCTCCCAACCCCTCACACCTCTGCTTCCTCTCCTCCAAGCACACTGACCTGCAGCCCAAATCATCATGGTGCTTGATGTGATGTAGCAACTGACATGGGGGATGGCTGACCAAGACATTATGACAGAGGAGGTGTCTGGGGGGTGAGGAGTTCTCTCTCTCTCTCTCTCTCTCTCTCTCTCTCTCTCTGATGGTGCACAATCTTACTGCTTCTCTGACTCAAAGACACAAAACTTCTTGAGTTAGGGATGCCGGGAGCAAACTGTCCTATGGGAAGAGCAAAACTTGAGGCAGGGAAGTGATGAAGAAACTGGATGGTAATTTCCAAGATGTGATAGCAGTGGAAAAGGGTAGGGATGAGTGCTGTCCATCGTCCATGCGCAGAACTCTCAGGTTCACCAGCAAGGAGACCATGGCCTCTCAACTCTAATCTTAGAGTGGCTTCATTTCCAGTGGGATGCCCAGAAGATGATTTTTTTTTAATTGCATGACTCTGCTGACTAAGAGCTGTGTCACATCATTACAACCTCCTTCACTTTTCCTTCTTGTAACTTGCTAGAACAATGATCGGGCAGCTCCCACAGCCCCCAAAATTTTGCCTAATGGTTGGCTGCCATTAGGGCAATATATGGTGCTTGCTCGTTGGTTCACTCACCATGACAGGGGAGCAGAACTCATCTTGGTGAGAGTATGTTGGTACAGTCCTCTGTGGGTCAGGGTGATGTGGTGAGGTGAGGAGACTTGCCAAGGCAGGGCTTGGGCAAGAGGAGCAGTTCTCCTGATTAGCCCAGGCAGGTGGGAAGCAAAGAGTCCTTCACTTGCTGCAGGCTTGGATTACCTGGTGCCACAGCAACTCAGACTGCCCTGCAAGCCTTGTGGAAGTGCCCAGGCAGCAGAGAAGGAAGGGGTAGTGACAGGGGGACATGACTGCAGCACGGGTGGTGGGGGCTGCATAAGCAGCAGGGCTCCTTGGGCAACACAGCTGGGGAAAGGGCAGAAATTGCATCCCAGGAGAGCCCTTCTTTCCCTGCCTGGCCTCATGGTGCATCAGGAGCTCCCTCCTGGCCTCCCAGGGCATGCTCACCATGGAGCAAAATGGGCCTCAGTGAGAAAAGCAGTGTGACATCGCGGTGGCTCCAGCTGTGTCCTGCGGAAAGGCATGTGGATGTTTCTGTATGTAACAGAGGGGTCATGGGTGGAGACGAGGAGCAAGGCTTACCTAGGAGCCAGCCAGTGAGGAGAGCACATCCCAACAGGGCTGTCCTTCTCCAGAATTGTGACATTTGCTCCCCATTCAGCCACGCACAGGTGCATACGCACACCCCCGCGAGCTCCATCGCACACGTGCTACAGGAGCGCTCCTGGGGCGCTCTCCTTCCCCAAGCTCTCCATCACACACAGCCAGGCGGGCACTCAGCCACCTGCTGCTGGCGGTGGCTCTGTCTGTGACACACAGCTATGTGGTGACCTCCTGAGGAAACCAGGAGAAGGCGTGTGCGTGCCTGTGCCTGCGGGAGCACACCTGTGTGCCAGGACAGGGAGGAGGAAGCACAGAGCAGGAACCTGCCTCCGTGGTGCCACCGTCACCTCCCAAAATCATTCAGCCTTCCCAGCTGGAGCGAAGATTCATCCTCTAGACCTTGAGAATGAAGGCCAGTCCCTTCTTCTTGCTACACGGTGGGGTGGTTAGAACTCTCCTCATTAACAGTGTTATATACATATAAATATATATATATATCTATATCTTTATATATATTTTTCCCCAGCACTGTAGACATGAGCTGAACTTCTCTTTAACGAAACGAGAAAATGGCCATTTTATTTTTTGCCATTGTTTTGGTTTTGAAACTAGCTCTGTGAAAGAAAGTTTTAAAAGCGCAAGTGTGTGTGTAAAAGAACCGATCAAAAAAACTAAACAACCCAACAAACAAATGAACAAAACCCAGTGATGGAAAAAAAAAAAAAGAAGCTTTTTATTTTTTCTTTTCTCAATGTATTTAACTTCTGTTATCTCGTTTCTGTTTCTTTACATGTATGAATGCTCTGCTCTTCTGTGATCTTAAAAAAAAAAATACAAAAAAA
>VZRV01010673.1:40817-84823 GCA_013398115.1 Falcunculus frontatus | reverse complement strand
CGGGCAAAGGCACAGAAGCTGGGAAATACCCATGGGTTGCGGGCTAAGAGGCGCACTGGGTTGTACCCCAGGTGCAGGAACGGTTCCTCCTTTTGACTCATCAGGGTTCCAAGGGGGAATAATATCGTCAAAAGCACCCTTAAACACAGTTGGGGCGGCAAGAGGGGGTACCGGAGGCGCAAATTCTCCCCAATAATCATCAAGATCATCATCAAGGTACCCCTTTCTCTTCTCTTTCTCTAGTTGAGCGGAATCCAGCACACCCTCGTACTCAGGCGGGTCAGACTCGGGAGCGGAGGGGCTATTCACTATAGCTGCTTGTAGTGCATTGACAATCTCCGCGTCCGCGTGAACTTGCTCCATCACCAGTCTCACAGATCTATATGTTTTTGCCAATTCTTTTGTTCCCTTAGTCCCTGCCTGTACGCTCTCCCATTATTCTTGCCCAAATTTCTGCCATATGCTCAAATCGAACAGTTGTCTCGAGTCTTAGATTCTAAAAGTCCTCTTCGCCGGCACCAAAATAATAAGTCTACTAAATGTTGCCGATTGATCTTGTGCCCAGTTTTTTCTGCCACCTTAAGAACCCCATCTACGGTGGCCCTTTCCAACGCTGTCATCGCGTTACCCATCCCGCTCCAGACCGCAGTCTGCCTGACTCACCGGTCAGCCGTGGCCACGTTTCCCTGCTTTTAGCAGTCCCGTCTCTCTCGGACGGCCGGGATGTTCCACCTTCTCTCTCGTCCGCCTGGAACCGAACCTTCCCGGACTCAGGAATCACGTCGGGGTCACCAGAATGCTGCGGCCGAAGGTGGGGGAGTAAGACACACCAATATGATGAGTGTAGCAAGCTCCGTTTATTGCATGTTACAGCTCTCTATTTATTACATTCTTATCTCCTTGCACGCGATCACGCAGTTTCTTATTGGAAAATAGCTAAAGCCACGAGCCAAGCACGCTCCCTTTGCAAGTTTTTTATTGGTCCTTTCTTTTGCTCAAGCTCCTGCTTTTGCGGTTTCTTACATCCTGAAGTTGTTTACATCTAAGACAGTCTTGCGTAACTTCTTTTACCAAAGTTACTGTGTCCTTCAAATACGTCTATACACAATTTTTGCATGCAGGACCCCAACACGTGATATCCGTATTCTCTTCAGAATTTATTTGTATGCAAATCATGCTTGCTCTCTTTTCCCTTTTAAAGCAAGTAATTCCTGAGCAATGTAGAGTTAATAACTTTTAGCAGGGGATTACAAAAATGCAGCTTATTTTTAGATTTGGTTGCTACGACGTGGTTACATGATTACTGAGCTGCACATGATTGGTATGGTTCTTATGTTGAAATAAAGTGGTAACTGCGATCTCTGTTAAAGACAGCTTCAGGAGATGGAACTGAACTCTGAAGCCATTCTTGCCTGTGCACTGAATAATTGCAAGGGAACTTGAAATTTTTGCTTTCAGTGCTGGCATGGCTAGCCTTTGTAATTTTAGATGGTAACAACGCCTACAGTACTTTAATAATAAGGTGTTTATTCCTGTCTTGCCTGTGTGCCATAAAACAGGCAATCTTTATGGGGATGCTATCCGAGGCATTCCATGGGTAGCAGGAAAGCAAAGCAAACTAGAGTGCATTTTAAGTCAGAAGTAGAATTGGCAGCTCTAGGTTTTTTCAATAAACTTCCCTTCCCTATGAAGGGACTTCCCTTCATAGTGTCAAACTGAAAAGATAGTATTTAGAAGATGGACAAGGGCACTGAGGAATTGAAAGAATTCATGTCAGAGTGTTGCTTTATAGTTAGTACTGTCAGAGAAAAAATGGTCTTGTAGAAGTAACTATTTTAAGAGGGAGCAGGTATTTAACTGGTTTAATCTCTGCTCTTTTTGGCCAGTCAGATGTGTTTTGCTGAGTGCTGGAGTTGCCTAGCAGGTAGCAGATGGTCACTGCAGCTGCCGGTGTCTGCCAGAACTTCGGATATGTGCTAGCACAGTTACAGATGACCTTCCTTGAACCTGAAGTGAAAGGGGGAACTGGGCATGTAGGTAGGTGGGGACACATGCTCTTGTAGGGATGGCTGCAGAGTCTGTGAACCCTAGACGATATCCGGAGCCATGAAGGAGTTCTGATCCCTGTGTCCTATTGGCCTTCATTCACCGATCTGTCTTGCTTGGAAGGCAGGCTGCTAGGAAGTCTTCTGCCACAAATGATTGCATCAAGGCAGATACCATTCAAAGTGTAAAGCTTTGGGAACAGAGTTACTGTGGAGCTGGTACATGGAAGCAGCCATCAGTGCACCTCTTTTGGCTGTCTCCAGGGCAATGGATGTAAGAAATTCCTCGATTTCAATGAACTGCATGGAACTGGAGTTCTCCAGTGGAGTGCTCTCCACTTGGCAAGTTTTTTCTCTGGTGAGATCCACTTAGTTCCTAAAAAAATATATTCAAAAGATTAGTGGCAGTACACTTGGAGGCTGTAACCTCTCAGGACTAATGATATAATTACGCTCTAAAGCCATTTGTAAAGCAATTATGTACTATTGTTCTCTTTTGTTCCGTGTCTTTATAAAAGTGAGCCATCTTGGCAGGCTTTGATGGGGATGTGTTGAGCTGCTGTTATGCAAGAATACAAATAATTTGTGTGCATATTTATGAAAGAAAAACAATGCTTTTACAGTGTGACTGAATTGTTTAGATGTAAAAATCTTCGTAAAGGAACATATTGCTTTTACAATTTCTGATGAGGCCAGTGTTTTTCAACACTTGTAAGTTCTGTAGAAAGTTTTGTGGGTTTGTTTTGTTCCCCCTTCTAAAGAAAATATTAGTTAACCCGTTTTTCAGGTGCTGGAAGTAATATAATTACTAGACATAAGAACTGTCATAAATTGTTGGAGGGTTTTGCTGTTTTTTTAACAAGCCTTTTTAATTTTCATGAGTTCTGCTGAAAGATTACATGCACAGTGATTACCTGTCAGTACATGCTTGGTTTTGGTTTGTTATGGACGTTTCCAAGGGTGGGCTGAGTGAATTTACCACTGGAAATGGTGGTTCTGCTCAATGTCGCCTGTGTGCGTGTGCCTTTCAGCCCCTCTGTCAGCCTGGACACCTGCTTAAAATAAGAGAAAGCTCAGCAGAAACATATTTGTTTTCTGCAGGGTTGGAGAGCTGGACCAGCTCATCGAGAGACTTGGTGGATGCCAGAGCCAGCACCAAATTGGGGGAAGTCACTGCATGGGGGCAGAGGGAGCCAGGAAGCAGCAGCAGCATGGGGTTAGGTCAGTGCAGCATCTTGTTAATGTTCAGCCTGAGTCTGCTGTAGCTGGGGTTGAGGTCCGTTTTGGCTTCTTGTTGGCAATGCAAAATACACACACAAAAATGCATAAATAGTTTTCCTGGAAAACCTCTGGAGCATTAATGGTGCATGTCATCATTGTGGAACATCGATTATTCCAGTGTTTCACTTCTCATTATTGTGATAAGCACTGTACTTCTTGGCCCGCAGAAATGGCAATGTTTCTTTTAAATCTCATGTGAAAATCTATTTCTAGTCTAATCTACACTGAATGCGGAATTTTTTTAGTTTGAATATCTTCAGCAAGAACTGTTGCAATGCTATGCCCCAATACTGGGTGTGGGCAAGAGCAAGTTAATTCCATGCTGGCTTTAGCCTAGAAAGTATTTGCATGGTCATGGGTAAAGTTTCAGACAGGAATAATGTATTTCTGTGTCATTAGTGGTGCTTTTGGCTTGATTTGACTGAAAACCGGGTGATAAAGGTATGTTTTGTGTGCACTGGACCCTGTCGAATTGCTCGGGTCATGACAGAGAGCACTGAGTGCAAAGGAGAGGGCAAATGGAGGTACTAGCGAGCTGAGTAAATTTGTGCTTTAGGAAATGTATTCTGCCTTCCTAGTGTTTTCAAACAAGTTCTATTTCTTTAAAAAGGAGTGGCGGAAAACCTAATCAACAAGAAGGGAGATTTGATCTCTGAAACAGATAGCAGCTAACAAGCAAGCTCTAAGTGATATCCATGTGTTAGAAAAACAAATTAAAGCTTAGGGCTTGATGTGCTTCAGCGATCAGACCTGGGGAGGAAGCTAACATAAGCTTGGGAGGAAGGAATTATCACTGATAACGGACATAAGGAATCCAGAATTTATGGATGACAAGGACATCTGGCAGGACTCCCAAGATAAGGAAGGACCTCATGAAACCAAGTAAGTAATTGTGCTGTAATCAGCTCCAAGTGAATAAGAGGTAATTCTGGCAGGGGCTTCTGTGACCACTGACTCACAAACTGCCTACCCAAAAGAAGAGAGAAACCGAGCATGTGGATTAACATGAGAAGTGAGAGAATCATTAACCAATAGAAAATAAAATAGTAATTGATAAGAGAACTATGTAACCTGTAGCCAATGAATAGTAATTCCTTTGTTTGCTAAAATGTAGAAATACTTAAAAGTTTTGATAATTGGGTTACATATTTTGTGGAGCACTCTCCCATGTACCTCAGTGCTGAATAAAGTAATGTTGACTTTTTAACCTAACTGGTTGGAGAGTTTATTTCCCAGTTTTTGGTGACACTAGAATGAGTAGTTGAAGAACATAGGTCTATAATGGGCTCAGTTTACTAGGCTGTATTTGTTGATGTTAAAATTTAAATTGATTGTAATCTGAATTTATAGTACAAGTATTCAAAAATTTCGGAATAAGCTCCAAAAAAATGCTGTTATTTACTGATACAATGTGTACAGAAGTCCAGAAGTGGGGTAAGGGATCAGGCAGAGGTGGAGTTCAAGCCTGAAGAGAAATTCAAAATATTCATGAAAATCTCTGATGTAAGCAGAGAGGGGGAAGGTTACAAAATATTTCCCGTTATTTTTTTTCCCCTTGATTTTCATCTAACCAAGGAGGGGGAATAAGCTGTGTAATGCAGGGGCTTAGAGCAGAGAACCAAATGTTTCCCCCCCAGCAGATAATTTCCTGCTGCCTGTGCTGCCAGTTCACTGGGGAAAAGCAAGGAGTGGGGCTCTACCGATGATAAAAACAATGCTAAGTGTTAGGAATCCTTGTGGTTTACGGCATTCTATGTTTCCAAGGGAGGGAAACCATTGCAATCTACAGTAAGGAGGCATCATTAAACTAGATGCCTAAGTTTAAAGGTTTCCTCTCATTATTTTCTGTCGGCAAAATATTGTTAATAGTGTGGTCTCACAACAGTTGTTCAAATGAATGTGAAAAGAATGATCTTAGACCACAGCAGTGCTGGAGAAGTTGTCTTCATTATATGCTAACTACAGCTTGCCTTCCTGTGGATCACTGAGTCACTTCTACAAGAAAAAATTACTCTCTCCATGCATTTTGAAGATTTTTACATATGAGCAAAACACAGGAGATAAGATGTGATTGTAAATCTCAGTTTGAATAGGGGATCATAGGAATTTGTCCAGCTTTATAGCATATAACTCCGAGTTTCCACATTAGAATCCTATATTTGAACCTTGAAAATCCCTATTAGGTTGTGCACTCAAATGCCCAAGAAATACCGAATTGTCTCTAATGTGTTGTTTTTTCCCAGCTCACTTTTTTTCCCTATCAGATAGGCTGCATGGCTGTCCTCAGGTTGAATTTTCACTTCTTTTACATGGTGGTAATATAGACAACTTCCAGTTTTGTTGACTGGGATGCTCTTCCCTGGGAGCTGAGGCTGTTTCTCTGGATGCACAATACAGTGTGGGGAATGCTGTGCTTGTTACCTGATTCAATGTTAATTTGTTTAACTTTTTCTCTCTTGAATTTTTTCCTGATTCTACTTGTGCGCTACCTCAAAGAACAGGCTTGATGATGGAGTCTAACTAGAAATTTTATATGTGGAATGAATTTTTTTTGTTGTGGTCTGAATACCAAACGACTCTCACCCAAAACATTAGGAAGCACCTTCCAGTGAATATTGCTGAGCTACGTATAAATCATCCTGAAAGTATTTCAGGTGTATACATGAGACTGCTCATTGAAGCATCATACAAATCTTTGAAGTGAAGGTGTCTGCAGCATTATTAATACAGAAATTTGGCATGATAGCAGGAAAAAGCTGTCATGAGGTATCATGAGTTTGATAGCATAGGGTTAAAATGTTTCTAAAATCATGGTAGCGAAAATAGGCCTTGGGACGGGGAGTAGGCATTGTCTTTGCTAAATCATGTGGACCTGCACCTGTGTTCCCACCTGTACGGTAGATAACAAATGCAATGATTACTTAGTAATCATAAATAATTATTCAGTTGTAACAAGGAATCACGAGAAGGGGACAACAACAATGGAAATGCTGTGGGAAGGGGACTTAAAATTCATGCTTGGGTAGAAGCAATAGTGGGAAGGGGACTTAAAATTCATGCTCGGGTGGAATCAATAGAACAATAGAAAGTTAATAATCAACATATGATTGTATAACAGTTACATAAGGAAAGGGTATAAAATGTGTCTATCCCAAACCCAAGTCGGAGTCAGATTTGGGTCTGTACCCCTGATTCCCAGAGCTCTTCAATAAAAGCACCTGCATGTAATCATGCCGTGATTATGTGTTTCAACGCTAACAAGTTCACCTGCCGAAACCTTTTAAGTGCTAATTTAGATACCCAAACCAAGCTTAGACCAGAGATACTTTGCAAATCTGAACTAAGCTACTTCAGGAAAAGGAGTTTCTTTTGTTTGAAACGCAATGGAAGAAGATAACAGGAAAAGAACACAAAAATGACATACGAAATTGCTTCTTTGATCGCCCATAATCTCACATTGCATTAATGTGTGTGCTTGCCCTTTTTGCCCCTCTCAGCCTGTAACCTCTCTGAAACAAATTAACCCAGATTTGAAGAAAGGCACTCGAACGTCCTATGTTCCTGCACGAACTGTTCAAAACAGTCTGTGAGCAAAAGTCTGTGGTGTGAGCTGCCTTCTTGCATTGGACCCCCAGGGAAAATTGTTCTTTTGTGTGTCTGAACTGTGGGAAAGTGTTCCCATGTCAGGGAGTAGCAAGGGCAGGACAAGCAGGGGGTCAAGCGTGGTGACAGTACAGGGTGGGCAAAGGCCACCACGGTGGCAAGGCAGAATGCCACAGCACCTGGGCTGCGTGCGCAGAGCTGGGCTGTGAAGTGTTTGTTCCAAAGAACCCTTAGCAAAATATTTTTATGTGCATGCTGTTTTTGATAATGTAGATCCATGATAATTTCTTAATACTGCTTATCTGAGGAAGAGATTCTTGCCAAGAATGAGCATCAACATTTGTTACAGCAAACACCGCTTGTTCCTGCCCAGTCTGCATGCAGCCTTGGAGGGAAAAGCAGACACATGGTATTTACAAAAGATGTATCCTATTTTAACAAAATTTTTCCCATGTTTTCATATGTGATGGTTGAGAATGACAGTGAAATCACATATTTGTAAGTGGCTTTTTGGAGCTGATAACATCTAGAGCAGGAGTGGGAGTAATTTATATGCAAATTATTTGCTATACATGTCTGTTTGAGCCATTTACCAAAAAAATATTAATTGTAATAAAGTTAATCTGGTCCTGTGGAAATATAATTTTGACAAAGTGTGTTTCTTTCTGCCACAGAGTGCTGTTAGCTCAGAGTTTTATGTGTTGTTAGTAATTTAAATACCGTACTAGTCAAAATAACTGCAAATTGCTGGCAGCAGATGTCATCAATGCAGAAAATAATTTCCCTGTCCTAACTTTATTTTCAGTAATGTAATGGAAAATATTGAAGATACTGTGCAGTTAATTAGGACATTAACTGTTACCTAGTAATCTTGCATTTTGTTTTCCAAAGAAAATATTTTCTTCTGTATGCAGCTTGGGGAATGAAACTGCATTGTTATCAATTCCCTGACTGGAGGAACTGGTGTGGAAAATGCAGATAACTTGAAGTCAGTCTTTTTATGTACCAGCTTATGTGAATGAATTGAAATATCACTGAGGAGATGGGGAGAACTGGGCCAGCTTTCAGTGAAACTCTTGGCCTGCTTGATTGGAAATACCATGATTTTGACATTGAATTTTGAGGCTTGCAGTATGTGAACAAGCTGAGGAATCCTGGACCTGTTTGCACAAGTGGTGAGGAGTTGGTCTGAGGGCTATGGGTGCAGAAGGGGAGTCACAGGAATAGACTACACACTCATCAAACATTTCCCTCTGAGTGGTATAAGGGTTCCAAAGAGGAATAAAGTATTTTCATGTGGACAAGGTGTGCTAGAGGGTGGTTTAATCTAGCTCAAAAAGAATGAGAAGTAGTTGCTACAAAGTAAAATCAAATTAGTTCAAATTGGGAATAAGGCAAGTATCCTTAACAGTGAAGCAGGAAAGAGGTGAATTTTCTCTTTTGAAATGTCTTTATGTCAGTATCCTCTTTTTAAATGTGGAAACTAAAGCTATAGGCAGAGCGGGACTTATCTACTATCCTTTTTAAGGTTTTCAACAAATGGATAAAGCCTTTGCCACGGAACTTTGCCTAGAGTTCATTTTGTCACATTACCACAAGCCCTACTCTCTTTCCAGTACTATTTTCCTGACTTTTCTTCCAGTACTATTTTCAAGACTTTTCCTTAGTCTTGAGAGCAGGACCAGGGAAGAAAAATTGAACAAATGGTTTGTCATGAAGAGCAAACTGAGGAAGGATGAGCTCTCAGGTTGTTGCAGAGGGCTGGTGGGACCGGGTGTTGCAAGGACAAACGTGCCTCATGCTTTCAGCCTTATCACGGACTAGCTAAGAAGCAAATGTGATCCGAAATTGCAGCTGAGATGGTTTTAGTCTAGATAAGACTTTTTCAAGACTAAATTTACTTGCCAAGCCTGTTAAATGACAGTCATTAGGGATTTTCAAGAAGTTAGACAACTAGCTGTCTGGACGTCTTAGATTTCAGTAGGAAGATGGACTAAGATGATTCCTAAACCATTCTATTTGGAATTTCTTGCATTTTTCCCAGATTAACATTTCTGCGAGTTTTAATTTAAACCATATTTTTTTCAGATGGGTCTTGTTTCTCAAGTGTCTCTAATTTCTTTGTCAGTACTCTCATCTCTTCCTCATTTATCAGTCTGCAGCTATTTGTAACATCAATTCCCTCTGCTCAGTTTGCTTTAGTTAGTTCTCATTGATGGATGCATTCCTTTGAAAAGGGTTTCATCCCAATCCTTTCAGGAACTTGCTAGTAATGGTGCCTTCAATGTCAAGTCCCCATTGATGTCTATTTCATCAATGAAATAGATGTTTTCGTCTATTGTTGTTTTCGAGCTAGGTAGGTACTTTTAATCCATTTGATGTGTACTTTAGTTATGCTGTATTCTCAGGTGCTAGTTTAGAGGTCTAAACGAAGACGTTTATGCTATTGACCTGGAACACAAAATCAGGCTGGTTCAACAAGAGCTAATCTACAGCAAATATTTTTCCTGACAGTTATTATATTCCTGGCTTTGTTTTGTGTGGTTTGCATGTTATGCTAATAATTTAATTTATCTGCATCTATGAAATATGGTTGTAGAGATACAATTTGCAGTCTTTTAGAATGTGCAAAGCTAGCTTTGAGCCAAAAGTTAGTCTCACTTGAAATTAATTTTTTCGCCCCGGGGGAAAACATAACAACCCTGAATTTTGGGACAGCGAGGTTTTTCACAAATTTTCATTCAAATGAAAAAACACAAAGCAGATGTACAAAAAAGTTTTTATATATAAAAAGCCACGTTTTTTTCTTTGTGACCATTGCTGGGTTATTATGCTTTCGGTGAAGAAAATTATTTCACTTTCCATATGGAAAGGACTGCATGGTTTTGGCTTAGGGAAATGGGAAAGGGCAGAATGTTCAGCAGTGCCCTCCTAGAGGCTGGTAGGGCTGTCAGCAGCTTGGGAAATAAACTTGGAACAGTGGAAACTTCAGGTTTAGTGGGACAACTTTCAGAAGAAATATGTCAGCTTTGAGAACACATCAGGAGTTGTCAGCACAGCCCAGAGCCTTAAATAGTTAATTTATCTTGACCCTTTTGATGCTGCTTTTCAATGTTGTTCAATGTTGCTGACAATGATACCAGTCAGTTTGTCAGATGGAAGGACACCATCTCTCCAGATTCTGTTCTTTGTGGCCATGGGATTCTGTCAAGAGCCTTTGCACACAGTACATAGACAGTGTGAAAATTATAGCTACAATCCTGCTCAGAAGTAGAACAGACCAGTATAATTAGGTAATATATATTGTTATTGATAGTTTTGTGCAACAAGGTATACAAAGTAAAATTATCTGCCTGCAAAAAAATCCCATATTAACTAATGATGAAATTCTGAATTCTTGTAAAAGTCCAGTGTCAAATATTAACATAGTGGTTTTGCTTTGCCACCAATTTCTTTGGTTTATCATTATATTAAAAATGTTTAAAAATATTTACACTGAAATAAAGGTATTATAAAAGTATCAGTGTAGAAACTGTTCTATTTTAGCTGACGTTGCTTTTTACAAAGATTGCTGGAGAAACAGGATATAGCTGTCCAGGAAATACCCTGGCACATTGATTCCCTGAGTCTGGAGACTATATCAGTTTTTAAAATGAAGTGTTTTAATGAAACAGGTAAGTCAGGTGAAGTGAGGCAGAAAAGATGGGTGGTGGGTTCAGCTACCAGAGAAAGGAGGTATTGTACTTAAAGTAAATGGATGATTATTGCTCGTCAGAGCCATGATTATTTTAATGTAGCACATTTCCTAGGAGCTCAAAAGCATGTGGTTTCCTATGCAGCCCTTTCAGTATCAGATCTGCTGGGGAGTTTGGTTTGGCTTAGCAACATTTACACAGTTATAGGTTGAAAGCAGAGAATGCTGATAGAATAATGTTTCATCAAACTTCTGCTGATTTTCTTATTCAAGAACACATTTTTTTGTTCTGTTGGTTTTTTTTAAATTTTATTTTACATCCTGGTTAAAACTGCCTGCTGTTTTCACGCTGTGACTGAACTATGCCACAGGCAGGTGATGGAGTGAGCTCTGTCTGTCACTGCGGTTTGTGCTTTGCCTGGATAAGCACCTCCTCAGTGCTGGCCTGTGACATGGTGTATGAGAAAGGCAATGAACAGGGGAGTTCAAATAGCAAGTTGGCACAAATGCTTGTCAGTAAAGCTAGGGCCCACCTGTGACCGCTAGCTGCAGAATCACACCAGTCAGGAGCATTTTCATACAGTTTGTAATTGCCTTTGCTTCAGAGCAGCGCTCTCAGATGGGGAGCTGTGGGCTGCACCCAACCCCTCAGGACAAGAGGTCTCTTACCCCATGGCTCTGGGCAGGTTGAAGGAAGGAAACCTGTTCTGTCTGTGGTGCTGCACTGTGCTGGGGTCTGTTAGGAGTGGACCTGTGTCCAGGGAAAAGCAGCACACCCCCTACTCAATCTTTTCCTCAAAATGTGTTAATTTATTTAAAATTTGGAGAAACTTGGGTGAAGGGACCAATTTGGAGAGTTGACTGGTTTGAAAATACAAAGATAACAGTATTTATTTCTCAGAGAGAGATGTTAAATGCTTTATGGTTTTTAAAATTTTCCTTTTAATTTGTAATGGATAAACCCAGTATGATGAACTGCAATATACAAATAGGAACTTGGTTTCTTGAAAATAAATTATTTAGCAGTTCACAAAAATACCTGAATTAAAATATGGCGGGAACCACACCGTAAACATTTACCAAGGAGAATCATCAATACATCTAAATGTGGCATCTTAAGAGAACACCCACAGAAAATTTGTTCTGAAAGAAATCCTGCCTCAGGAGATAATAAAAAAATGTGACAGAAACAAATAGGAAAAAAGAAGTGTGTTGAAACAGCCTCATTGTGAAGAAGGGGGAGATGCTCTCTTGCAAATGTACAATGGCTTTATTTTTATTTGAATGCATTTTACAGCAGTCTTTCAAGTTTTATGTAATGGAACATGAATACTTAAAATGATTTCCTGCGCATTTCTTCTCCCCTGCACACACACCATCTTGAATTCAGACAAAATTTTGGTTTTGTTAAAACCAATACTTACTTTCAAAATCTACTAAAATATTCAGTTCTGCTATATAGCAATTTTACTTCTGTGCAGATTTTAAGATGGGATTTGGGTTTTGGTAGTATGGACTAGATAAAACTGGCTGGATTTAAACCTCCTACTTGCACTAAAGCAAGAAAGGTTGCCTGGGTAAAATAGTATGGGCTCCTGCAGAGAAATGCTTTATTTATTTTGCAATTATTTCTATAATGTTGACAAGCCTGTTAATACAATGCAAAAAGCATTTTGTGTTCCATTTAATAACCTGTTCCCATGCATAATACTTCCTAAGTGTGAGACTCCAGCCTCTTGAGGAAAAAGAATTTCTGACCCATTGGTACATGCAGAAGACTTGGTATGAGCAGCCAAGTGAGAGTGGCAATCAGCCAAGATAGGAACTAACAGACTAGTGCCTAGTCTGATGGATTTCCTTTCCCTTTAGATGCACTGTTGTCTCTCAGTTGCACTTGGGGACCAGAGCATTCACCCCAAGGCCTGTATTTTATGACTTTGAATAATTTTTCAATTCTTTATCATTAGCTTAGCTGGCAGGCTTAGAGCACTCTGAAGAGGGCCCATGCATTGCCTGCAGCTCCTGGAGAGGCAGCAAATTGAGCACTGCAAAGCTCCCTGCCCTCAATTGCCTGGGCACACTTGGGCTCTCTGCTCTGTTTTGTTCCTGACTGCTCTACAATTCTCTGCTGTGCTTTTCCTGAAAACTCTTTGTGAGTTGCTGAAGTGCTTTTAGCTCCACTTCACTAATGGGAATTTTGCTTCTCTACAACATGAGGAGACAGGAGTCCCCTTCAAGTGCTGCAAAGTGTTTTATACCCTTTGCTTGAGAGCTGAATGAATGAATGAAGTGATGAATTTCCCTCTGGACATACCCACTTTTCTGTAGAAGCTTAGGAAAACACAACCAGCTTGCTCAGACTTGTGCAATTACCTGCTAATGATTGTCTATCTGGAGGGATGAGATAGGACTTTCATACTGATTTGGGCAACAAAATACCAGATCAAGAGTAACGAAATTGTGTTGTTTGGGAAGGTTTGTGTGCTTGTTCAGGAGATGGCAAATGTTCTGGCCAATGCTTAGCCATCCTTCCTATTCCCCACCCACTTGCTATTTGTTCTCCTTTCAGAATTCCCTCTGGTGAATTTTCTGGTGGAGACTTTTGCCTACGGGTGGGCATGGGTGCTGGTATCTTATGTTTTTGCTGTCTAGTTGAGGCTCTTATGCTTGATTTTTCTCATCTGGTTGAAAACTGAGTATCAGAATTAAAATATGGTCAAACAAACAAAACCCCTGTATCTGCATTGTGAAACCATAGGAACCTTCACCCACAGTGTTTACATTTACATCAAAAACTTGGAAAGTTACAATTGGGTTGTCTTGATCCACCATAATATTTTGCACCTCTCTATCATTGTGTCTTTATAACTTACTGGAGTGTGTTATAGCTGAAAGTGTCTTATTCAGTACAATATAATTCCATATCACTTAAATTCCAGGCTTTGGACAAATTACTTTTTAAATTGAAAGAGAGTGAGCTGACCTGATGATTTATCAGTTTAGGAAGGTAACTGCTTGCAAGCAACATCTATGCCAGATTACTCAAAATAAAGGTTTATAACCTCAATAGACTTGTAATAATTTAGCTGGGAAACAGAGAGGATTATCTATCTTTAGGGTCCTTTATATTTTGTGCATAAAAGCCTTATTTTGCACATGAAAAAACGTGTGTCTCTGTGGTAGACGGGCTGAAAGTCTTTCTTCTGAGGAATTCAGTCTGCAAGTGAAACGTGTATTATGCTTTTGTTTCTTTCTTTAAAGTTGGGAAGAATGGAACTCTATAGGAACCTGGGGAGATGTGTTCACGAGGTATTTATATGGACTGCTGTCCACAAGAATAGAGACGTTGATAATGTTTATGAAGAAATAGGAGTTTAAAAATCTCTCTGTGTGGCACTGAGAAGACGGTACCCCAGATGGTCAATCTGCAGCCTTATGAGTGACACACCCAGGGGCTACTTTCGAGTTGCCAACACAACTGACGCTGAATCTGTCCATTGTGCCAGAGGTTACTGCCCCTCTGCATGGCAGGCACCCAAAGTGCATTTTCCCTGTTTCCACACTCCCATATGGGCGTGGAATGCAACATAGGTGAATTGAATTGAGTGTAGTTTCTGAGGTACATTCATAAGTTTGCTTCCATTCCTTGTTAGAGCAGCTGCTGATAATTCAGGGCCTTTTAGGTCCTTGCTTTGGTTTGCCAAGGTAGGCATCCAGAAAGGCACAGCTTCAAAAGCCTTGGATATGTAAAGGGGTTTAGAAATATTTTGAAATGAGAATAGAATAGCTTTGGGTTTTATGTGAAGACAGTTTTGTCATGTCCTGGAGGTGTTAGAAGGTTCGTGAACAGGTTGTATGAGACTGAAAGGTCCTTGAAAAGGAAGGTAGCAGGAAGTTGTTCCTGTTACCAGAATAAGGGCCAACGAGGCACAGCCATGAAGAGAGCCCTGTGGAAATAGTTCTTGGATTGGAGGTTGAGGGACAGTCTGCCTGACACATGAGAGTCTGGATGTCAAAAGCAGGCAGCGCAGTCTAATGTGGAGTGTGTTATTCCAGGGATATTGGAGGCCACTGCACTTTTTTTCAGAGCTCCTACTTCCCCCGGCCAATTGATCCAGGTTTCTGTGGCTGGCTGCTCTGCAGGTTGTCCTTCTGAACTGTGTTTGGAGCTAGGTTTTGCATTGCACGCAGTCCTGTCTCAGCTCTCATTACCAACACTATTCTGCGGAGGGGCTGCACCTCCTGACATAGACAACTGCTACCAACATGTGAAAAGCACATGGAAAGACTGAAGTCAAAACCCACATGACTTGCACCTTACTAGACGTGACCAAGTGTTTTGTTTGGATGATGGGACTGAACTCACTCTCTGTGTATTTTTCCCCCTAAGGCAAGTTGCCATCCTGAACTCCAGGCGCATCTGTTGAGAATGTGGCTGGCAGCCCTGGGACCCTGCATGGGCCAGTTGAGGTGCTGGCCCTTCATGCACTGACAGCAAAAGACAGAGCTTTCTCTGGTGATTCAGGCTGAGCCCTTTGCATAGAAAGGTGAAGTGAGAAAGGTGCTGCTGTGTCACTCCAGCTCTCAGGACAGGCCTGTGCTCTGAAGCTTCCCACAACTCCTCATGCAACATGAGCAGGTATCCTCATGCCTCAGCCCTTTCCTGCCTTGCCAATGGCACCCAGCGGGCTGCCCACAGGCAGGTCAAGCTGTCCTGGGGGTGTGCAGAGCTCTTGGCAGCCACCTGCCTGTCCACAGGCCAGCACAGAAAGCAGCAGCTTTTAAATCCAGTTTTTGTGCTGGAACGGGGGGTTGCCTAGAGGCACTGTGGTACTTACAGGGAGCAGGAGGCAAGTGAGGCGGGTGAGTGGGAATTGCTATTATTATTTATAAAAATGATGAAAAAGCTCCCGAAGATCAAGGACTTCGAAATTAATTGTTCCTGGTTACAATACACAGCATGAAAAGAGGCTGCCTAAACCAATAATGGAATTCTAGTCCCTTCCTTATTAAATTAATTTTGTTTCAGATCTTCAGCTTTTTTCCCCATCCGTGCAAATTTTTATAAATATTTAAAAGAAGAATTAGAAAGGAAAGATTAATGACAGTAGAAGCAGCAGTGATCCAGCTGAGAAAGTAGTATGGAAAAGCAATAACTTATGAGATACTGAAGCATTTTTGAATAAATATCCTTACATTTTTATGACTATTGTAATTCTATGTCAAATACCCTTATGTCCAGATCCAGCATTTCTTCTGCATTTAACTCTCCTACTAACTTCAGTGCCACCATACTCAAAGGACTCCATCTTGCCTTCCATGTTCTCAGCGGGATTTTGTATTTGTGAGGCGTGAAAATGTTTATCATTTGTGAGTGTGTTGCACACCAAAAAAAGATCAAATGATGGAAGATCTGCTCCAGTTGCTTGGTGTACTTTTTGGTACAATGCTGCATTGTAGCATGGTTTACATATGGGTTTCCATTGCTGTTATTTTATTTCTGCCATATTTTTAGCTGATTATTTAAAAACTCGGAGTATCTTTTGAAAATATTGCTTAAATAGATAATTTAGTTCTTAGCAGGGAGTCTATTTTTCCCCTCGAAGAAGAATGGCATTACAGTTGCAAAGTGTATTGCAATTAAAAGTAACAGTTTTGATCAAAGGGAGAGAGAGAAAACATGGGCTTTTTTCTTCTGTGATTCTGTCCCTTCTCCTCTCCTGCCCTTTACAAATCATAGTAATATTTGCCTAGACAATGGAAATTTAGGTGCCTAGCTGACCTTTCATATTCATAATTAGCTGGTACGTACTCAAAATAACAGGAATTTTGCACACCAGATAGTGTATCCCAGCTTGGGTTCCTGTTCAGTGCAACACAAAAGCAGCTGGCTGCTGGGAATTTGCAGGGGGAAGGTGCCTACGGTTCTCTGACAGAAAGTGTAGTGGGAGTGGAGTCTGTCCTGACTTTGCCAAGTGAGCAGTGTTAAATGGCTATTATAGTCCAAAGTGTGAGCTGCTGTGGTATGAATTCACCCTGAAAATAGGGAGCTGCTGTGACCCTTACTCAGCAGCATCTTGTCCCTGATGTGAATCTCACTGGGAATCTATACGTGACTCCTGGCTATGCGTTAAAAAAATGTGTCAAGTACTTTCCCATTAGTTGAAAATAACTGCCTTTTGGGTAACTTGTGCTGAACTGCCTGTGTACCACTCTAACACAAGCTGTGTCCTTATTTCTCTGTTCATCCACTAACCAGCAGAGCTGGGTGCATGGGGCATGATGCCTGCCATGACTCTTTGCTCAGGTTTGCCCGGGTGTTTGGATTCAACCACACCCAGGACCTGCTTTCTCATATGCTTTTTGCACTTGAGAAATTGGTTTCAGTTAACTCTTTCTTCTGTGCTAACTTTAATGCCTCTCACTTTGGGGAGGAGAAAACCCCCACCTTTCTTCCAGTTTGCCTCCTCTCTTTCTGTAGTTTATGCTGCTTGATGTTTGTGCAGCCTGCCCTGGTTGCTGGTGGTGTGTGGAGAGCTCTGGTGACCCTGCAGCTCATGGGGAAGAGGTGCTGGGAAGTCCTGCAGAGAAATTCCCCATCAGGAGTTCCAGCACAGGATTTGATTGCCTCTAGGGATTCCTGTTCCCTGTGTCAGGTAAAGGAAGCCTCTGTGCAGCAGGTGTGATAGGCCCGGTCACCGTTAGGCTGGACTAAATGCTGTCCTCTTCCTTTGGACATTTGGTCATCAGGTACAAACCTTATATTCCTGTCACACTGTGAAACTCGTTGATAAACCATTCCAGGTCTTGTGTCTATCATCAACCTGCACAGGAACAGACTGGACTTAGACAGGGTGCCCATGGCAAGAGCTATCAGGTGCCATCAAACAGTATTGAATAGAATGTTTCGAAATGACTTTTTGATAACATCAGTAGTTTGGGATATTCGATTTAATCAATCTGTGAATATTATAGAAGTCTGGATTTTTTTGTGCATGATATGGGAATTAATTTTTTCTTCTGTTTTAACACTAGTAGAAGTTAACAAAACAACAGAATTACCCAGCTTAGAAAATATTTGACTATGTAACCTATTATTTTTATAACTTCCTCTTTGTAGTTGCTGCTGAAGTGCATTTTTTGCTTTTTAGTTTTCTTCCCCAAAGAAAAATCTATTTAATTATGTTAGCACTATGTTTAAAACCACTGTGCAATGTCTATTTTATTATTTAAAAGTGGAACAGCCTTAGAATATTCTTCAGGGTGGAAAAATCAATTAATAGAGGAAAGGCAGATGGAGGAAAAGAAAAGCTTGGCAGGGAGTGGGGAGATGTGAGACGTTCCAGGAAAGCTTGTTGAGCATGTTTGAGAGGAAATCTGTGCATGCATGGCCTTGTTCCTTTTGTTCTTTGGCTCCATGTCGTTCACAGCCTTCATGAGCATGGTGAACCTCAATGACATTTAATGTACAATAAGAAATGATTTTGCTGGTCTCACTTCAGGATATGAATTTTTTACCAGACTCAGATCTATTTTTTCTTCTTCTGTAAGGCTTTTCTGGATGAGAGGCTCCTCCTAGGAAAATTGAAGAGTTAATGCAGAATTATTTTCTTCTTTTCTGTTTTGCCATAGGTAGTAAATAATAACAACAAAAAAAATAGGACATTGTATAGGAGTAAATTCCATACAGAGCGAAAACTGAAGAATATGAAGGACTTGCCCTTTGTAAAGTAGAAACAAATATTGTACTTAGGGAGTTTTTCCGTTTTTTTCATATAATTATAAGAAACTATGTGGATGCTTTTCTTCTAATTGATAACTTTAATGGGACAGTTATCACAGTATATATGATAATCAGTTGAATTTGCATTTCTGAACTTGCAGTACAGTTTTACAAGGGTCCTTAGAGAATCTCTTAGTTCTGTTCCTCACTGTTCCTGGGAAGCATAGACTTGCAGAATTAATATTCCAATGCTGCTTATACCTGGTGATGGCAGAAGAGTCAAATTTTTACAAACTGTTTTTATGTAAAAATTTGTGATAGAGGTTATTAACATCTGCAGGGTCACTTTCATTATAATTCTTTGTTTTCTTGTCACTCCTAATCTGCTTCTAGAGTGACATTGGAAAAAAAGTAGCATTTGTAATCCACCTCTGCACCAGCTTATGGGAAGGTGATGTACTTAAACATCTTTCTGACCATTATTGCAAAAAATAAACCACCTTGACCCGACTAAGGAACAACACTGATCTGGACTACTTAAAAGCAGTTAAGGACACAAAGTACTTTAGAAGCAAATGCCTCTTGAAGATCGCCAGGAGGCAAGAGAAACTCCCCAGGGCTGCAGCTTTTCATGTTATACGACATGTTTGATCACTGATCTGTGCTGGCTGGTGTGATGTGGATTTATAAATCCTAATGGAACTAGTTTCATTCCCCTTTGGTACAGATAATGACCCCGGGATATTTAGTTTAAAGAAAAGTCACTTAAAAAGAGAGGTTTGATTAAGGTACACAAAAATAGGTCTTCAGTGTGTGCAAATGGAAATACAGGAAATTTTATTTAATCCTAAGAAAAAGCTATTTTACTGTAAGAGGGTGATCAAACACTTGAGGAACAGGTTGTCTGAAAGGAACATGGTTGGAGATACTCAAAACCCAACAAGACACAGTACTGAGCATACTGTAGCCTTTGAGCAGGGGGACTAGACTAAGTGATCTCCAGAGGTGCCTCTTGTTCTGTGAAATAAAGGTGAGGTAAAAAGACGAGACACAGCCACCTGGCTCACCCTTTTTCATACCATGGTGTCTGATTAAGTACTGTGTTGCTCTTTCCTGCCCCGGAAAGGTTTCGGTATAGCTCAGCAGAAGAAAGAGAAGATGTGAAGAGAGAGTGAGTTCTAGCAAGTTTTGGATTTCCATCTTTGTGGAGTGTAATTCATTTAATACTTGTTTGTGCCTTCTGTGCTGTGTGGGAGGACAAATTCTGGATTAATTAGCTTGTGCTAGAGTGGTTGTTCAAATCTGCATGCGGGCTGTGCATTCTCTGTTCCTAGAAATGAGAGAAGGCTGCTGAAAATTTTAAGGAAAAGAAAGCATGGAAGTGGAAGGGAAAAATAATGGTCTTTTTGAATCACCTTAGAAGTGTATGTTCATTCTGAGCACATACTTGGCTGAGCCGGTGGCATTATTTACTGACCGAAGAACATCAGTCAGCATGGCAAGCTATGGGCAGTTCAAACCAGAAAAAAAGCTAATAATAAAGTCTTCCCCTGATTATATAGCTCCTCTTTTTAAGTTATTGTCCACAGTATGTGGAAAAGATTGCAATAATAGTGATGATTATAAATGAGCAGACAGAAACTTAGCAAAGTAGTCTGACAGTTTTGAGAAATATCTAGACCTACCGGGAAGAAGCCTGCAATCACTGCAGTGCCTCATTGTGCACCCGAAGCACTGCTACCAATGTCTGTGGCTGGAAGCTGGGTGGTCGAGAAGGCAAGGCAGCATGTCAGTGGAACACAATCAGAGATTCATGGTGTATTGTCTCTGCTTGTCTCTAAATGGTTTGTGAATGAACACACTTGGAGAGACAAAACCTTGGTTTTTTTCGGATGTGCTCTTAAGTTTCAGATTTCTTGACTCTGGTATTCAGTGGATTCAAAAGATCATTCTGGGTAGTTATAGCAGACAGTTCTAGTAATATATTTTGTATTGAAAGATTAAGATGGTTCTGTAGGAATTGTTATAAAATCTCAAATATTAAGAATGGGACTCTATTCCAGGTGGGGAGAGGAGATGAAGAGATTATGAGATTGACTGTTTGGAATGCTGGGAAAATTTGACATTAAATAAATATGTAGCATCTCTAAAACCCAGATGTGTGTCTTCTGCCAGTGCTTCCTAAGAGGAGAGGATTTGAAGGAGAAGAGGTTGTCAGTGGCTCATATTCTATGAAAAGTTCTGCATGTTTAGGAGGTCAAAACACATCACTGGTCCAGCATGGCCCATCAGGAGAGGCCTCTAGGAAAACCTAGAAAGTCTTCTCTGCAGGAGCTCATGTGCGTAGGTGTTTAAAAGCCTGTGACATTGGTGTTACCCATTAAGTACTCAGGTGGGACCAGCTCAGTAGGGACCAGCTGGAAGCAAGTGCTTGGCTTAATGAACTGAAGCAAAAATGCCTCAGGGTGTTTGTATGACAGACTGGGGCCTTGGTTCATCTGTACAGGAACTGTGTGGCCGCACACACAGTTTCAGGGATTCCCATTCAATATGCACACAGAGCCTTTGTCAAGGGCAGAGTATTAGCCTGCAAGTAGAACTAAGTTCTTCCGTTAATAAAAGGTTTAGAATTCATGATGACAAATCTTAATGAAAGGTCTATGTAAATTTGGACAGTAATAATTCTCTAGCACTTCGCCTTAAATCTGGGAGCTCTCTGCAATGCCGGAACTCAGAGTGATGCTACTGCACATTTTTCATTTGGTTTTTTCACAATAATTTGTCTTAACCTGCTGCAGAGCACTGTTCCTGAGTCCACATAAACTGCCAGTAACAACTCTTCTGTTAGTTCTTTAGATTGAGACTCTGGAATGTCAACTTCCAGTAGTTAGTGCTTTGTTGGAAAGCTTGATAGGACTTAAAAATGCATTGATTTCTCCCTGATAGGCTGCAACTTGTGATCTTTAAATCTGGGAATGCTTTGCCAAGCAATGAGGTGCTGCTGGTTTTCCTCACCAAATACAGAGTGCTGGACAGGAGAACAAATATGCTTTCTTCCATGTAATGTTTGAAATTTTATAAGCATTCTTCTCCCCCCACCTTTTTTTAATGCTGTATGGCTTTAATTGTATGTGTTCAGAAGAGGCAAAACTTTTCCAGTACTGGAGGAACTCCTGTGTTCCCGATCTTCCTCATCTCTCTCTTTCTGACTTAGTTCTAACACAGCAAAGTGACACATGCCATCTCTTGCTGATGCCATCTCAGCACTGGTTAAACTGAACATTAATCAGCATGGGGGTCCTAGACTGCTGTTCCTTTTTGCTTCACATTGCACAGTCCCATAAAATGTGTTCAGTGTCTCTTTATTTCTTCCAATTTCAGTATTGCTTATGTTCATGGACTACTGAACTCCAGCTGTGAGGGACAATTTTGTCTGAACATTAATTGCTTTTGATTTCTAGATTCTAATTAGGTGTTTAATTACTTATGACCATATTGTATCGTTAATGACATTTCAATTTTTAAGATAATTACACAAGTGTGTGAAGCTAAAGAATTAGTCATTACAGTTCTCTAAATCTTGCTGTTTTCATAATACAGATAAGAAATAGAGCATCATAATTGTGAGGACTTCAGTTTCTGTAAATTATATAACTATTAATTGTTTACTGAAGTTATCTGATATTTCCAGAGCAACTCAGCAATATAAAATGAATTGTGTGTTCTATATAACCATACTTTGGTGGGTAGACTAAACATTTACTGTATTGTTTATTCATAGTCTGGATTTTTAATTTAGCTTCATGCAGTGGTTTTTTTGGTCAAATTACATTAGCTATGGAGCATCTAAGGCCATGTGGTAGCAAGTAGAAGTGGTAGAATCAAAGAAATAAACCGAAGAATCCTTCCCCCCACCAAATCATAACAACTCCCTCCCTCACCCCAATTTTGGAGTATTAGCCAGGCTAATTCTAAAGGTGTGCTCCATCCCTTGTGAGGGGGAGTCTCATTAATCACTAGTGAAGAGCAGATGCTGTTCTGTTGCACCACAATTGCTAATCCAGGGGCTATGGAGGTCAGGGACCTGCCCACCAGCTCTCTCACACTCGTGGGGCTGCTGACTGCAGCTGTTTTCAGCTGGTGACTCCATGGCAGGAGTCAGACCATGCTCAAGCTGTAGCTCAGCTGGTGTGTGTGTTCTCAGTTTGTATGGTACTGAAGAGTCAGAGCCCATGATATTTCAACACCCGAGTGCCCTGGGATCCTGAATGTTCCATTTCCAGCTCCAGGCCTGCCTTTCCTTCCGATACCTCTTCCTCTGTTACGCCATTGACTGTTTCCAGACAGCTGCCTACCTAATTCTAATGTAGGTGAATTATTCTGAATTGGCTTCTACTGGGTCATGGCTTGGTGGTGTGACTGTCACTCCAGTTGAAGGATTGAAGTGGGAGAAATTACACATAATGTACATTTCAAGCTTAAATATCTGAGACTGGACTAGAATTGCAGATGTCTGAACAACTGGGAATGCAGCTTGTTTGAACTGAGCCCAACCAGTGATGGAGCACCTACAACACCTGGTAAACGTAACCAAGTGGCAAATCAATTTGAGTATTTTCAGTGAACTGTCAACACATGGTCTGCAAGCGTGAGTTATTAGTGAATAGTTTTGAGTAATGTATACCTACAGAATTTCACAAAATGTTCGAAGAGAGATGAAAGGTGAAATGCAGTGAATAAATTATTCATAACAAATTATTCACTAAGCCCTATTCATCACTGAGATGAGACAGAATTATTGACTGGACATGGAAACAAAATTTCATTTCAAAGAGATGATATTAAAATACCCGCGTGTTAGTGTAATTATGCTGTGACTGTAATGACTTTACTATTCTGCAGTAAAGTATGCCGTGGGCACTGCTGCAAGAGTGATATTCTCCACAGCTAGTACAATGGATTTTTCCTTTAGCTATTTAATAAACATATAAAATTATATGTTTCTATTCCAGGTTAAGTAAAGGTGGCCTGTCCCCCTGGTCAAATTTGAATTTAATGCCCAAATATGGGCCAGACACGGTATGAAGGATGAACCCCTCCCACCCAAAACCAATTCCACTGTCCAGCTGTTACCACACAGGGAAGGGGCATTCATTTATTCAGAGGTACATACAATCGGACTTTGCTAGAATATATATGTACAATGTCAACAAAGAAAAGAGTGCTCTGGATGCTAGGGCCCGGGCAATCCTCCCCTGCCTCATTTTAGAGAGACCCAGGGCCTGTAGCAACTTGAAGTTCTTCTCACACCATTTTCCCCACGCTCCCAAGGGAAAACCTACCAACTCTATGACTGCTGCATTTGTAAGATCACAAATTTGAGGGAGAAGGCCCTGATATTTTTTGGCCTTCTCGGCAGCAGCCTCTTTCAAGGACGAGTTGTTATGCTTGTATCTCACTGTCATGTCCACTACAAATGCCTTCAGTTCTTAAAAAAAGATCAAATCCAGCTTATATAATTCATTCTGCTCATCCTTCAAGTGCGGTTCCTGAAATACCCTCCCTCTTATCCTCACAGCTAAGGATTTCACAGATGGAATTGTGCCTTTTAATCCTGGCGTCTTGAGTAATAGGACAGTTCCCGATGACAATGGGCAGTTGTTTCATAATCAGCGCTGCAGTGTCTGCAAGACCTAACACCGACATCATGCCTACCCCTTGCCAAGGAATTCGCATGTGGGGTAGATGTTCGCTCTCAATTGCACCGCAGTTATAAGTTTTTGATGGGGAATGCCGTGGTAATGCACCAACCAACCGTTACTGTTGTTATCATTCTCAAAATTCTCAATTCCATGGCCCTGGGCAACCAGATATTTCCATTTATTGAACTCTACCTTCCGCCGGTCACAGGGTCTTGGAAAGCAGGTTCTGGAATGGGGAGCCTCCCACTCTGACAAGACTTCACTCCTTCTGCTACCAGTTCCACCTCAGGGATAGGCTCCCAAATCGTCGGGATGGACTCTTTCACCCCACCAGCTCTCAACCACAGTTTCTCAAATACCAGTTCTAGATGCTCTCCCTTCAAAAATGCAACCAGAGCACCATCCAAAGATTGAGCCAACTTATGCAATCTCCACGCTTGTATACTTGGTATAAGTGCCACCAATTTGATGAGTCCTAGCCCTCCGTCTTTAAACCTCGAATAAAACGTGGCATCACATGTACTTGATGGGAGGTGAAGCCACTCCTTGACCATCCTCCTAATCAACAGGTCAAGGGATTTGAGGAGCCCAGCCCTCACTTCGGTATGGACGGCCAGATATAGCAGTCTAGAAATGGTATAAGTCCTGAGTATATCGACTTTCTGAAGAGCTTTAAGTGGTGCGTCTCCAATACGATGGAGCCATCCCTCTAGTTTCTCTGGCAAGCCTGGATCGGCAAAGCTGGTCCAGGGGTCAATCTGGGTGCCAAGATATTTCCCTGAGCTTCCAGGGTCGATCATGTTGAGGGGAGACCCACTAACCCGCCAAGCAAGACAGTCATTGATGGTATACGAGTCCTTCGTCGGCTTGATGTAAAAGCCATGGCGTTTCTCCCCTTGTGTCCAGAGACCAGTAAAATCGCAAAATGTCTCCAGAATCTTGATGTTAGACGCATGCCTTCCCAGGAATTGCTCAGTAGCACCAAATCGTCAGCGAAGGTCATGGCCGTAAGTTTAAACCCACCGTGGTGGAACCCCTCACCTTCTGCTTCAAGTTTACACAGAAGAGGGTCAAGTGTCAAGTTGAACAACAAAGGTGACATAGGATTGCCCTGTTGGACACCAGAGCAGATGCTAATTGGGTCTGTTTTCCCATTCTTAGCGACAATGTACGTCGTGATGTTTCTGTACATTTCACCAACCAGATGGACCACATGGGAGTCAACCCCCCTCTGAACTAAACCAGCAATGATATGCTGGTGACAAACTGTGTTGAAAGCCTTGGCTATATCCACAAACACAACCCCCAGATCTCGATGCTCCTGTTTAGCACTTTTAACCAGAAGCTGTAACAGCTTCAGGTTCTCAGAACAACAAATAAAACCCCGTTGTCTGGGGTTGATGGGACATGTTTGGGCCAGTCTCACCGTAGCAATCCTGGAGAATAACCTAAACATCGCAGATTCAGTCATAGGTCATAGGTCTCCAGTTATTGATATCACCAAGTCTCTCCTCATCGGAAGACCTGGGTATCAAAACTGTCTGGCAGTCCCGTAGTGTGTCCGATATAGTTCCGGCTACGAGCCAGATTGAAGATCTCTCTCAGCTGGGAAGACTGAGGGTCTAATTTGATAAGATGACCCAAAGCAATCCCATCTGGCCCTGGAGCAGAGGTTTTATGCATCTCACTCACGTTCTTACCAATCTCTTTTTCAGTAATCACGTCCTGAACCATGGTGCTACCTGCTTCCCTATATACAGGGAAGGTTTAAAGACCAGCAAAATTAACTGATGTTTCCCATCTCCCCTTAAATGCACTGTGGACAATGCCAGATGGTATTTGGCATTGCAGGGCCTCCGTGTTATCCAAGATAATACTCGCCAGCCTTCCTCTTTGTGACTGAAACAGTTTCCGTTATCTAAAATATTTCTCACGCTTCACAGCTCTCCTCTGCATCCACTTAGCTGTTGTTTTGGATGCTTCCTGGCCACGAGACCTTCGTGGCTTTAGACCACTGGAAACCTTATGGCCAAGCCTACTCAGACTATCCTGAAACTTCTCATAAACCTCATTTACCACCACCTGCGGATCTTTCCCGTCCAACACTTTCCCAAAGGCCTCCTGGCACCTGGTGAATCTGCTAGCCGATAGCCTCAGATTGATGGCATCAAAATAATGGAGCTTCAAGCGTCCCTCACTTGGCCCTTTAGCAGACTGGGGAGGTTTGTCTCTCCCTAAGTTTCCGCCTACCGCAGATCAAACATTCTTAGAGGGACCTTTTCCCAGCAGGCGTCTCTTATTGCTTATCTACTTGGCCATCTTTGATGGTATCTGCTCCACAATTAACTGGCTGATCTTCCTGCTACCAGCACACTTCACCACCAGCTGACTCAGAAGAGCCTCTTCCTCCTCAGTCCATACCCTCTTATGAGCCCCTCTTGAAGATGACTCTTCAGGTTGGGAGGCTACAATCTGTTCCTCATTTCGCACAAGAGGATGTTTCAATCTCTTGTGCTGGCCCAGACCAATCTTTTTGACAAAACCTGTGATGTGTTTGAGAAAACACCTCACAGACCCAACTGCCCGTAGGAACCACACACACATCGTCCTTGCACCAAGGGACATGGGTGCAAGGGTGCACTGACAGGCAATACTGTGGTACTCGAGATTTTGTCTACCACATTTAGAGCATCTAAAAAAAGATCTTTTGGTGCCCATGGGCCTTCTTCAGATGGTCAATCAGCCCCACCATCTTAGTAAACCTGGTCAAACGGCGTGGATAAGATGGATTTTTGTCCAGGACAGACACAACAGGAGTTCCAGTTAGTGTCAAGACATCGCTGGTCCCAGGAGGAGCCTCAGGTGTTATAGGTTCCTCAAACTCTCTTTTTTCACACTCCAATTACTCTTCCTGAACAGGCCCAGAGGGCAAGATCTCATAATGTTCACGAAGTATGGCCAAACACTCCGCGGCTTTACCCTGATGGATTCCAACTTTTATAAGCTAGCTTGAATTTAACAAACTCCAAGGATACAAGATCGAATCTATCCTCACACAACACCACAGAAGATGGAATTATGGCTCCTCTGACCCTCAGATCTAATGGGTTGGTTTGAGTGGCTGTTGACACATAACACAATACCACTGATTGTACCATTGTAAGACCAAAATATGGCATTTGGTCAAAGTCAAAATCAAGTGAGTGTTGTCAAAGTCCACAACTGGAACCCTCCACCAGACTGCAGACTGTGTCCAACTTAAGCCCACGGAAAAGGCTCCGGGCTACAGTGAAAATGGCTGCACCAATAATTTTGTTTCTGTGGATTCGTGAAACTACCCCTGGGTGGCGAGTCCAGCAATAGGGAGGGGAAGATATTGCCCCCTCACTCACACTGGGGCAGAGGTCGACTTAGTTACCCTCTTGGGCATCCAGTGGGACCATGAGGAGGTGCAACCACTGCAGCTATGCCCAGTTAGTAACTATGTCCCCTTAAGAGAGTCATAGTTACTTCCGCATAGCTAGTACACTGGATTTTTCCTTTAGCTACATAATGGAATATAGGTACACCATTGATCCCTTCCCTCAGTGAGACAAATTTTTGCTTATTTCCTTTGTTTATAATTTGCTGCTAGGCAAATACTGTGCTCAGCTGGATGGACTGGAGACTGGAAGTGGTAGCTATGTGGGCTTTGCGCATTCTTCCTTGTGCTTGGATGCCAGTCTGTAGCTCCTGTGATGTGAGAAGGAGGGTGCCTTCTCTTACCACTTGTATGTTCAGCATGTGAGCATGGGTCCTGCTCCAGCTCTGTGTTTGTGAGCACCTGCACAGACACATGAATAATCTGGCCAGCAGGTTGGGAAAGAGCAGTTGAAATGTTATCTTTGGTGCATTTTCCATCCACATATGACCAGTGGATCTAAATGGTTATTGTAAATGTGCATTCATGTTTCTTCTGCCTAAGGGATGCTGCCTCTAATCAGCTCTTTAGGTTTTTGAAACATTTTCTTCTTGATTTGCTTTGTAAGGTACAAAATGAATACTAGTATGTATGATGCAGCACATGCATGGTTATTTATTATTGGCATGACCCTAATACCGCAAGTCTTACAAGAAAGTGACATGTCATTGTGCTAGGAGCTGCTTTTCTGCAAAAAGATCTTGTATTTCCTGGAGCTGTCCTGTGTAGTACAGTCTGTCCATGGGCTCTTAACATTGCAGTCCTTGTAAGCCATTGGTGTATTGAAGCATAAATGGTTCTTCTCCCCTCAGCCATTGTGTTTTCCCTACACTGTTAACTCCTTGCTGCATGGTCTATCTCCTTCAGGTGTGCTGTAAGTACAGGATCACAGAAGGGTACAACTGCTTTTGAACTCCTTGCCTGAGGGACAGAACATGAGATAAAATGAGTTGTCTGATTTTAGCACCACAAATTGAGCGTTGAGTCAATCCAAGCATTTAATTTCAGATCAAGACTTGAAATCACTTTAATACTTCTCTGCTCTTTCCAGTTGTCCTGGGCTTATTTTCAAAATTACATACTAGAACTGCTGTTTCTCCATTGCAGATGAACACATACTGGTTTGTACTGGAAGGCCCAATTTGTTCCACCCCAGTTAAAGATGTTGGCCTAAAACCAGGAAAGGGTCACATGGACTGCAGAAACACATTTGAGGCTGCTGTATTAGCTGTAGCTTTGGCTGTGGTTACTGAATTGCTTTCACTTATCAGTGGTAGACAGTCTTACAGCAAAAAGGGAAGGTTTTCAAAATGTTAATAAAAGGTTTAGTGCTCCATCATCATCTTACAGAAAACAACGTCTAGCTCAATTTATCTCCTTCTAAATCTTTAAAGAAACAAAATTTGAACGCATTTTGCCAAGGCCAAATGTCAATCATAAGAAAAAATCTATATGAAATTTTAATTGCAAGATGTTCAGTGCAAATTTAATGAGTGAAATAAGAGATCTGAGAATTCATGCATGCTCAGCTCATGCATAATGTTGACTTAAATTGGCTCTCTAGAGGTGCAGGGAATTGCGTTTTTAGAATTTACACACTGATAGAGCAAATGTACTGGGCCCTGTAGGTTAAGGTCATAAATCAGAATCATTTAACTGCCTTTGAGTGATTGCTACAGACCATAATGCTTGGGAGACCTGGCTTTAGCTACAAGTGATCATTCTGCTTGGATTATTGAAATGCTACTCAATATTCACAAATCAGTGATCATTAATCCCCCAAATAGTTCCTGTCAACTTTCTAAATAAATTTCCTACTTGCTAATTGAGATTGAAGGAGACTAGCTTGCACTGGTTCAGAATTAGGACAAATGAGTGCTTTGCCTTCCTAGGATCAGAAACGCATCTATGGGGGAAATGGAACCATACTGGGTACATATGTGGCTGCTAAAATTGTCACACTTACGGTGTTAACTGGAGAAGCCTTTCTTAGCAGGTTTTGTTCTCATGAGTTACAATGACTATAAAAAGACTTCTTTGGTTTTTTATGATGAAGATATTTGTGTGCTAAGCATCAGAAATAGCTAAGATGTCAATGGGTGGCATTCCTCACAGCACAGAGGGCAGGTACAGAGAGACAAAGACCTGCAGCCCCAGAACTGCATTGGTGCAACATGCTTGTCATAGTCTCTTCAGCAGTCGAAAGAAATTAAAGTTCATAACTTTGGTGCTGGGATGTAATTGACATGTTTTAATTGTTCTGAAGTTTTTATTACCCACACATATTAGTGTTGTTTAATGTTGTATACCACTGTAGCTGCTTATATTTGAATGGGAGGAATATTTTACGGATACTAATGGTCTGTCTTACCCACCTACAGTAGATGTGAGGTGAGATTGCAGACTTCCAACACTGAAAGTCTCTGAAAGCAGAGTTCTGAACTGTAGGGGATCTGTTTTGGAGCCTGTGTCTGTGGTGGTTGCTGGGGGTCCTGGACTCAGTACCACTTGTGTGCAACACCTGAGAGCTCAGGGTGATTCTTCTAACAGAACCATGTAAATGGCCCACATGTGTCTGAAAAATGCCATCTAGGCCATTCTTGGCTCAGTTCGTGTGGCTGGATTTTGTGTTGGGTCTCCTGAGGAGATGAGGATGCTATGCCAGTGCTTGGTGTGTGACTGTAGGTGTCTGTCAGCTCTTCCTGCCCGCTGGCACTTTTGGTCAACATGGGCCAGCTTCCACTAAATGTAATGGGGCAGGAAGGGGCTTAAAACTATCAGATTCCTGCAACCAGACAGGACAGAAAAGACCTTCTTTCTAATCCACTGACAAGGAAAATTGGACCTTACTGAGCAGGAAACCCTGTTTTTCCATAGCCTGGCTGTTCACAGAACTCGTTGTTTTTTCTGTTGTCCTGTTGAAATGTTGCTGTTGCCATTGCTTGGAGAGCATGTACTTCTAAAAAAACCCATTCTTGTTTAAATCCTGCTCCTCTCTCATAGTTTCTATTTTCTCTCCATTTCATTTATGTGTGTATTTACTTTTAGGAAAAAAAATAGAGGAAGAAAATTGAGTATTTAGTGAAGAGCAAGAGAAATATTGTAGAAATATGGCATTTATAGGTACTAGCACTGGCAGAGATGCTACTCCACTGGCATGATGATGTACAATATCAAAAGTCACTGAGGAAAGGAGGGATGCTGGCGCTTTTTTGGAATTATCTCAGAATATCTCTTGTTAATAGGATTTACAAGAAGATGAGCTTGAGAGAAGGATTTACTTTTTTGTCTATTTCTTAAATGCAAGACTTAAACCAGAACTGATGTCTATCTAGATTCCTTTCATATCAGGACCACCAGAGCTCCAGGTAAAAAGCTAATTGTATCAAAAAGCCATACTTAATTTGACAAAGAGCAATTATTTTTGAAACATGTATGAAAGGATTAAGCAGTGTATTTAGGAATCAGTGTATTTATTGCTGCTGCAATCTATCCTTTTTTTACTGTCAGCACTAAACAACACTGATGCTAACATAAGTCCTTTAAATACTCTACTAATTTCAATTAGAGTTTAGGATGTGATGAAGAAGTTTAAGGGGAAAACCCCAGCTTTTGTCTCTCTTTCATTTCTGTTCTACTTGAATTAACTGCAGCCCAAACCTTCTCTGCCTGGCTTCTGTGCTAAAATATAAGTGGCCATCCTGTTAGACAATTACACCTTGGGCTGGAGTACTCTCCCCACATTCACTGGCATCAGCTGATGTTCCATTGCCCTGAAATAAGCTTTTAAATTCAGATGGTCAAGGTTGGAGTTCCCTCTACTGTGAAAGTTTTTTCTTTCTATTACAGGTGCTTCTGTGTAGGACCTGTTCATACTGGAGAAATGTTTATATTTTATGCTGTACCATTACTTAATTGCTTCCCTTGGTGTTGCAGTTTTGTTAGTGAGAAATCGTAAATACCCTTGTAATCTCCTAGGCTTCTTGAGCCAGAGAATGACAAGTGTGCTGAGATTGCTGCCTGCCCCAGGATCGTTTGCACAGGCTTTGGGAAGCACTGCTTCACTGCTGGGATGGGCAGCGCAGCCTGGGAGTCGGAAGGCGCCCTCATGTGGGGTACCTTGTGCTGGTGAAGGATTTTAACTCACTGATATTGAGTGGCCCCTCCAGAGGTGAACTGAGACTTCCACTGTACCAGATGTTGTCTGCATTTTGATCAAAAAGCTGCTCTTAACTGCAGTTTGCAATTAAAATAAAAAGCAAAATACACCTAGTAGGCAGAGAATGAGGAGCCACAGGTGAGGTGCTTTTTTTTCCTTGCTGGTGCTGTAGAGGTATAGCTCCACGTCAGTACCCGTAAAATTCTTCTGCAGCGCCCGTCAATTAATTTCCTTTCTTTAAAACCAAATTGTTGTATCTAACCAGGCCTTCACAACAGATGCTAGGAGGAGAAATAAGCTGGTGATTATTAAAACCACCCCGAATTTGCACTTGCATTGCTGTGTGTGAAGCCTGTAGTGCATTGTCTGTGTCTCTGCTCCAGAGAGCAATGGAGATGAGCAAGGAAAGAAAGTTTGGGAAAATGAGCTTCCTCCAGGCAGACTCAAGTGCCTGTGTTTGTGACACAAGAGGCAGTAAATAGGAAAGTCATGCACAAAGACCTCTTTCCACTGGAGGAGCATTGCATAGTGTTTCCAACTCTGGCTTCCCAGATGTGGGAGAAGAAGGTGAAGGTGTGTGGAGAATTGGAGCAGAAACAGGACAAAAGGACTGTTGAGGTTCAAGCTCAGTTTCTCATTGGCCTAAATCCCACCTAGACCTCTTGTGACCTGTCAGTAGTTGGAGAAATGCATCCCTTGGGAGCTGTGTGGAGGCTACCAGCTGGTAGGAAATGGAACTAACTTCATCCAACCAGTGTGTGTTGTTGAACTCTGTTGTCATTCCCGTCTTCTGGTTTGACATAAACTTGAGATTCCTTTGCCTTGGTCACCCCTCTTCAGTCGTACAGACAATCTGTCAAAGGGGGAAAGCAACAATGGGGATTTTTTGGTTTTCAGCCTCATTTTCTAAGTACTTTTACACTTCACTGGAACAAACTTCACTGGAAAATGTCACTGCGAAGTCTATCAAGCTGTTCGTCTGCATTAATGTTTCACATAGCTCCAAACTGTGTTGTTTGCAATGATTTATTTACTTTTTAGCCTTTTTGTACACCTGAAACTACCAGTTCCTTGCTGTAAGGATTTTATTTTTGTTTCCATTACTATGCCTCCAGTTCTTACTTCCTCGTGCTGTTGCAATGGTTTTTTTCAAAGAATAGACTGTGACTCTGGGGAGATTGGCATCAATAGGGAGCACATACTAAACTGAAACAAGGATATTCTCCTATCTGCATTTTTCATGCTGATTTGTCACTTCTTCTTGTACTGCGAAAATTGGTTGTGAAATGTTAAATAGCCAAACCTTGTTCTGTCTTGTGAATAGTCTGATCCCATTGTCATGTCAGATCCTCTAATCTTGATCCAAGTTTTGTCTGTTGATCTAAATAGGTTTTTCATTTGTTCCTGGCAAATTTCTGGGTCTTGGAATTACTGGGCTGGCTCTTGAGACTCCTGAGGTGGAATGATCCATGTGGCTCCTTGTGGCTTTAAACAGAAATATCTGTCAGAAATGAGCAATTCGTTGGCAGAGTTTAGCAGTGAGTAAACCTGCAAGTCACAGCACTGCTCTTGATCCAGAGTGGCTGAATTTGGAGAGACGTTCTTGGGGACTGCAGAGCCCATAGAGATCAGCTTTCCCTGCCAGGAGAAGCTGTAGGAAGCACCGTGCTCTCTGGTGACCTTCACAGAAAAATGCAAATGGATGGTCCTGACTAATTTTCATTCTTTGTTCATGTTTCCTTCTTTTCCTTTGTTGAAGTTTCAGCATTTTCTTCTTGCTGGCTAAAGATGAACTTTAAATTTTATTTCATTTTTTTATCTTTAAAGTTGTCAGGGACTTTTGCTGAAGTGTAGAGCTATGAGTTCCAATACTGTCCTGGACAGAGACGATCTCTGTAAATTAGAGTCTAAGTTAAACTAATCTGGAAGGAGGGTACACATCTGTGGTGTATATGTGGGAACTATATTTGTATGGATACATACGTAAATAATCCCAAGTTTCAGTTTCTTTTGGTCACCTTGTGTTGCATTGTGTCAGCCATCCTTAAACAGCGTGGTTTCAAAAGAGAAGTTACTTTCTTGGCACTGAGTCTGCCATCATTTAAGCAGCAGAAACACTTCACTGGTTTAAGAGAGCGGCACTGGGGCAGCAAGGGAGTTTGTCAGGGCCTTCCTTTCCTTAGGCCACTGCTCCCAAGGGAAGACCAGGAGTCACCAGGCAAAGCGCTTTAGTTTGTGGATGTTTTAAATTACTCTGTGGTCACAGGCCTGTTCATGAACCTTCAAGGCAAAGCAAATGTAATTTCATTGTAATCCCTTTCCTGCAGGCACATTACAGAGCGTTGTGTTCAGCTGGGGCAGCAGCTTTCCTGGGCTCGTGTGGATATGATATGGGAGCATCTGCTGTGCAACCACAGTGCCAGGGCTGCAGGAGAAACAAAATGCTGCTCTGCTTGGGCTGAGCCATGAACCGATACAAAGCCTATGGAGACCAGAGAGAGGAGCTGCCAGCACAAATATGGCACCACTGGAGTTCCTGCAGGAGGGCATTTGGCAAAGTGGTGACAGGAGATTGACAAGATTGCTGCCAAAATCTGTTCCTAGTATTTATGTAGCTGAGTAGTCTGCTATGTGTTGGAGTAGTTGTGCTGCGTCTCCTACTAAACACAGGCAGTGTAAATTTAAGTTGGATGGAACCTGTGACATGTAAAGTGTATAAACTGACAGAGCTGCCATCCTGCTGGTGTAGGGCAGGTCAGGGCTCCACGTTGTACCTGCTGTGAGTCAGGAACTGCTGGAGTTTGTGACTCCAGCATGGACAAAACTGTGCAGAGTAAGGTGACTGTGAGGCTTTTCCTTTGAACCAGGGCTGAGAGCCCACTCTGGGCGGGTGACCCAGTGCAGTCCTGGGCATTCCTGGTTTCCTAGGGAAGCCCTGCGCTGTGGCAGAGCCATGCCTGTAGGACCACTAATGAGTGATTTATCCACTTTCTGGTGTCTCAGCCGGCAGCTGGTTTTCAGTTGATTCATACTCTTTGATCTGCCTTAACCTCAAGTTCTCAAAATCCTGCTGAGTCTGTATTCAATAAACCCCCAAAAAGAACCAAAAACCCCAAACCCCAAAGAAATCAAACCACCCTAACAAAGAAATTCAAACCCACTCCTTGATGAATTGTTTTCTCTTTGAGTCATGTATATAGCACATAGAGGTTAATCCAGTCCTCTTTACTCCAGATTCATAGGTAATAGGATGATGTACTCAGTAAATACTTCCTGCAGAAGATGTGAATTATGGAGATAACAGCAATGTGTATCTTAGCTTTGATTTGCAGGGAAACGTAGATGTAGCTTATGTGTTATTCTTAAACATTTTTGCTTTGACTCATAAAGTTGGAAAGTTATCCTCAAAAAACAGAAACCATGTTTTGTTTCTGTTCCGATTCATGTAATACTTGGATCAGTTTCTGCTGAGATGAGGTTATTTTGAGCTGAGATGGCTTGAATTACAAGGACATGAATTTTGAGTGAAAAAATATTTTAATGGAAGCAGTAGAATTGGTCTCAGTGTCTTCAGTAAGATGAAGATTTTCAGTTAAAAGATTTACATGCTGCAGAAGCCATACAAGTGTTCTGTATCCACGCACACCCAGGTTCCAGTTTTGACTTAAATGATCTGTAGTTAACGAGGAGCTCAGATATTGTTTGTACCACAAGTTTCAGTCCAGGAAGTGATTTTTACCTCATTCTGCACAAATTAGGCATGTTACCTCTAATTTTTGTGGCTGTCAAAAAAAAAAAAGCGGAAAGAGAACTGATTAATAATACTTATAGATTCAATAATAGATTCTCTTTAGAAGTCCAGTTGTCACTTAAGGGAGACTGCACATGCACAAAAAGCGTATGTTATTATAATGTGTAAATCAATAAAGCTGCCTTGTTTTTTCTGGTTTTATTCCAGTATTGACGGGATTTGTAAAAGTCTTTTTGAAAACAGCATCCTATCTGTCTCAGGTTTTCAGCAGGAAGATTGATCAATTTATTTGGGAAGGTTTTGAAAGACTATAAACCAAACAGATATGATCAGTCATTCTAAAAATCAAGATTAACCTAAGTACTGATGTTTTCCAGCCGGGGCCTTGTATGCTTCTGGGATATGAGCTGAGCCAGTTGGGAGCTGTGCTCTGGTTAAACTCATCAGCCCCTCCTGAAACCAAAACACCTGGGAAATGCAGAGTTCAGGATGGTCAACCCAATCATTCCTTCTGACTTGAAACCTTTCCTGCCTTAGACTTTTTATTTAGGGAAGAGGGAAAGAAACAACACTAATATTTAAAAAACAGGGTAATGGGGAATAGGAAAACCCCCCAGGTTTTTTTTAAATTACATTTTCTCTTGTTACTGCCTGATGGTTGATTTTGCTGTGCAACGATGTGGCACCCTCAGAAATAAAAGGAAAAAGAGCATCTCTACAGAGAAGCCCCCGGGATGAGTGTGTGTGGGGAGCTGTTCTCAGTAAAAGGGACTATAATGATTATATTTCTGAAATGATTGAGGCTAATAAATGTTGATATGTAAAAAGAAATTATCCTTTTTTATTAGTCTATTGAGGCGGGCTATAATTTTTTAATGTTCAAGCTCTGATCAGAAATTGAAGTGACATATGGAATCAGACTTGAAATACAGCTCCATGGAATACTTTGTCAGTAGGAAAAAATGCATATGATAAAGCTGCTGACTTTTTGGCATCAATTACAACACCAGCTTGTGAGCACTGATGAGAGACATTTAGGCCCAGGTTTCAGCAGCATTGTGCTCTGAATGAATGGAGAATTTCAGATAACTGCATTTCCCTTTTCTGTTCCAAGTATGTGTGGGTATTCTGCGGGGTTTTTATTATATTGAATTGTAATCAGGAGCAGTCATTACTTGGCTGCTTGTAAGGATAATTCCCCAGAATCAGAAATTAGGGTGAAATTCATGCTTTTGCAAATTTAGAGCTCTTAAACCTACCAGATTTTTCCGGATGTTTCACAGCTTGGTTCCAGGGCACATTTGAGAAGTGCGAATACTCTCCAGCCTAAACAGAAGTGCCCAGGGCTAGGGCCCAGGGGACTCTGAGTTCTGGTCTCTCTTGACTGGAGCTGGTGTTAATGGTGTATTATTCTTTTTTTGGAGGGCACAAAGCTGAAGCCCAAAGATCTCACAACTTGCCTGGGATTGTGGTCAAATATGATGGCTGATAAAATAAAAACCTTGATGATGCATGATTCCACCATGGATGACATTTTTGAATGAAATGATCCAGCGATACTCACTGAGGCTGGCACATTCCACAGGGAGGATAGCAGGGTACAATGCCTGTGTGGACACCTCCACCCAGAATGGCCTCTCAAGAGCTGAAAAACCTGCCCAGACCAAAACTTCCATGGGACTCTAGAACGTGACAGTCCCTGTGGGGTCTGACGGTAGAGTGGGTGTCATGGGTGTGAATGTGCCCAGCTGGATGGACTCTTCAAGCAAGCAGTCATGTGGTAAGAGAGTGAAACCGGCAGCAGTGTCTGGGGATCTGCATGATGGACATGGAGCGTTGTGTGCTGCTGTCAGAAGCTGAGCACACGTCTTGCCTTAAGTCTATGCAAGGGGAAAGTAAGTTTGCTTCCAGCTGTGGACTGACTGACTCAACTAACTCACAAGACAAAGGAGACTGGATTCTCACCTCTGCTTGGGGCAGGAGGAAGAACCTTCTTCCCCCTGCAATGTCCTTAGGTGAGAGATGCAATGTCCTGGGGCTGGAGAATGAGGAGGGAAAGAGTAATAGGCAAGTCCCAGGAAAGGCCATCCGTGCAAAATAAATCCAACCATCTACCCCATTAGAACCGGTGCTCCCAGAAGCGGGGGTGAATAATTGGAGACTTCTTGCTGAGATGACCCATTTGTCATCCAGACAGTGTCTCTAAAGAAGTCTGCCTGCTGGGACATCGATGATGTCACGAGATGTGGCGGTATGGAGTGATGAGGGGACACCAGGCAGGTGCAAAGGAGGAACTTTATTGACAAAAAACCTGGCCTTTTTATGCCGTTAGTCGGTTGTCAGTTTACATAGTTTTAAGGCACAACAAACCCAATTTTAACCAATCACCATATGCCACAGTGTGGGCACGAGGCATTCACGCAGCATGCCTCACTTCCTCTGTTCTAGCTGAGTCTCTCTCCCACAGTCCCTTTCTACTTAGGCTAAGTAACAGGCTGGAGCCATGATTTTACCAGGCCTTTCCTTTACAAAGCTTTACCTATTGGTCACACTTCCCCCTTCTTTGTTTTTTAAGTGTTGCACAGCTAAAACTGTCTGCGCCAGTATGGCCATTTTCTTATCAAGATTGCTATTGATCATTTGTTGCACACAAGATAAAATACATGGGATACATATCATAATCATCAAGAACACACCAAGGATAACTATGCCATACATTGCTAAGTGCTTAAACCATGCCCAAAGCCGAAGCCGAGGTTGTTGAGCCATGAAGACATCCCCCACCAATCACCCTCATCATGTTGCTGTAACTGTTTAATGAGCTGCTTAAGATTACTGATACTCTTGTGGATAGACTCTGAATAATCACTTAAGTTCATGCAGCACATGCTGTCAAGATCTTCGCATCCATGGCCTTGAGCCAACAGCAGGAAGTCAACGGCTGCCCTGTTTTGCAGTGTTGCATGTTGCACTGATTTAACGTCCATTAGCAAAGCTGAAAGAGCGGCACTATGGCATTAGCTTCCTTTGCAAGCCAGCAGCCAAGCTTGTTTAAAGAAGCCAAAGCATGAGCAGAAGCAATTGCTGGTACTAAACTGCCAGAGATGCACTCTGCAGTGTTCCAGAAAGTTAGCATCAGATCGCACTTCTCGTCAAGAACCTGAGCGCTGCACCTAACCCGACGCTGTGCTGCAATAATTAGAGCAGTCTGATTTGGATGAAACAAAGTTAGTTGGCCAGTGGTGCGAGGTCCACCAACAGCTTTGCCTGATATACCTTTCCAGAAACGCTCTCCGCATATTAAGAACAAGTCTGAGGGGAGAGCAATAGCGCTGATGCCAGATGTCAGTTGACTTTCCAAGGTCTGATTACACCACAAGGAAGCATTGGTGAAAATACCTTTAGGAGAGACACCGAAGTTAACACTGTTCATGTAAACACCAAATGTACCATCAATGTAAGAGCATAGCGAAGCACACAAAGTCCCTAACGTATCTAGTTCTTGTGGCTGTGAGGAGAAAGCTGGAAAGTCATGCATCCTTCTCAGATCTTTGTACCATGTCTCATCCTGTCCTGCTGTCTTCTGCCAGGGGTCCTGGCACCACCACAGAGGCTGCAATATACCTGGGACTGTGCAGTTTTGCTGCACGCTTTCATTATACAGCTTACCAAAATGCTTCTTGTCAATGGGTACCCCTACCAAGCACGTGCGAAAAGGATCACTAGGAGCTGTCATAGAGATGCACATAGCATCAGAGTGCATAGCATTTGCAAGGGTAATCCATACATTTGTGCTGTCTGGTGTAGGGGGTACGACACTCGCAGCGCCTTCACCAATCAGGATGATGCAACAATTGGTCGCGCACACCGCGAAGAAGCCCATTTCACATGGTGACCTGTGGAGACACAAGCATACCCCCTTCCCCACCTTAACAAGTCTAAAGGTCCTGCCCACTGCCCTGTTACCGGGTCCTTTACCATCACTAGAGGCCTGGGACGAGCCTTTGTATCAAAAGAGTATTGCCTTTCGCATGCTGTTCGGCCAGCTTCATCTCGATTCAGGAAATTGAGAACATATAAGGCTTTTGCTAACCTATCATATGAGCACTCCAACTCCCCTTTCTTTTGTTTTTGAAGCATAGTTTTCAGTATTCTGTGGGCATGTTCAACAATTGCCTGACCAGGGGGAGAGTGGGGGATACTTGTGTTGTGGGAGATACCCCATTGCTGTAAGAACTGGCGAGTACACTCAGAAGCATAAGCAGGGCCATTGTCAGTCTTTATAGTGTCCAGGAGGCTCAAAGTAAAAAAGCATGTAAGCCAGTGTCGAGTAGCAACACAAACTTTTTCACCTGTGTGGGCAGTTGCCATCAGAAAATGTGAGAAAGTATCAACAGTTACATGAACTTACTTAAAACGACCAAATTCTGGAACATGAGTAACATCAGTTTCCCAGACAGAATTAGCAGTTAGGCCTCGAGGATTGATACCTTCTGCTAAAGGAGCAGGAGCAATTCCATGGCAAGAGGGGCAGGAAAGCAGAATGTTGTGAGCCTGCGAGGAGGTCAACTGGAATAGCTTTGGTAAAGAGCGTGCATTCTGATGAAAGAAGTCATGAGACAGCTTAGGCTGAGCAAACTTATTAGGCACAACATTTGGCATGACAGCGAGATCAGCACACGTATTACCTTCCACGATAGGTCCAGGTAAACCTGTATGAGAACAAACATGAAGCACATAAAAGTCATGCTGCCGGTTGTTAATCAAAAGCCACAGTGTACGCAACTCTGCAAATAAAACTGGGTTATCAACATATCGCAAATATGAAGATTCCAAATGAACAACTACATTAGCAGCATATGCAGAATCAGTTACAATATTGAGCGGTTCCTGTGAAAACAATTGAAAAGCGTAGCGGACAGTGGCTAACTCCAGGATTTGCACTGAAGCATTCTGCACTGTCAGAACCCTTTTATGCCACTGGGCAGAGTCACCCTCATGCCATACTACTGCAGCTTTGCTGGTTCTGCTGGATGCATCCATAAAAACTGTCATTCCGCTGACGGGAGTCATGCTGCAGCGGTGTTTCGCATATAAGGGGAGGCCACCCACCTCTGTCCACACGCGATGTGAAGAGTAGCAGATAGAAAATTGTCCCAAAAAGTCTGCAAGTGCAATCTGAACGTTAGTGTCCTCTGACAACAACCATGACAAGTTTTCTGTGGTCGCAGATACATAGATTGCATGTGGATCATGGCCATTGAGCGTCTGCAGCTGCTCGCGGCCTTTCATGATTAGCTGCGTGAACATGTCATTGATAGTCCAAACAGTTTTTGTTGCCGTGTGAGGTAAAAATAGCCACTCCAGCACATGCAAGGGATCACTGTCATTAGGAAACCACTGAAACAAAACAGCAAAGGGTTGAAACTTGCTAGCCACTATAGCAAGAGAAATGGGTTCATCAGGGTCCCATCTCCAGCCCTGACAACTTTCCAGTGCCTGAGCACAATGATCTAAGGCCTTCTTAGTCTCAGGAGTCAGCTGTTGGGGAGAATTGAGATCAGGATCACCCATGAATAAAGCAAACAGGGGGTGCAAAAGCTCTGTTGATAAACCTAGAATGAGACGTAACCAGTTCAAGGAACCTAACAATTTCTGCAAATCATTCAAGGTCAGTTTATCCTTAACAGAAAGCTTTACAGGCTGAGGGCAGATAGTCTGCTGAGTAATTTTCCACCCTAGCTAATGCCACGGGGCCTGCTGCTGCACTTTCTCAGATGCAACGACTAAGCCAGCTGCTTGAACTGCCTGAACGATAGCCATCTGTATGGAACACAAAAAAGAATGATCTTTAGCTGCAAGTAAAATATTGTCCATGTAGTGGTACACGGTTACCTCAGGAAATTGGCGGCGGACAGGCTGCAGAGTAAGGTCCACCACTCTCTGGCATACAGCTGGGCTGTTGCACATGCCTTGTGGCAAAACTGTCCAGTGATACCATTTCATTGGCTCTGCATGGTTCAGGGTGGGCACTGAAAAAGCAAAATGAGGTGCATCATCAGGGTGCAAAGGAATGGTAAAAAAGTAGTCTTTTAAGTCTATAACAATGAGGGGCCAATCAAGAGGTATCATCGCAGGAGAGGGAAGTCCAGGTTGCAAGGCACCCATCGGCTCAATGACTGCATTTACTGCTCGCAAGTCATGCAACAGTCACCATTTACCACTTTTCTTGGGAATGCAGAATACAGGAGTGTTCCAAGGGCTAGAGGATGGCTGTATGTGCCCAAGAGACAGCTGTTCATCTACAAGCTGCTGTAGGTTTTGTAGCCATTTCTGACATAGGGGCCATTGAGAGATCCAGACAGGGTCATCAGTCCTCCACATGAGTTTACATCTGTTCAGTATCTGTGTTCGGAATGGCTGTTCAATGGCCCTATGAAAAAAGGGTTTGACGGGAGTCAGTGTTTTTGCTCACAGTGGTTCCAAACTGTCCCAGGACATCACGTCCCCATAATGTACATGGCACTGGAGCGATGAATGGTGCGATGTGGGCAGTCTGCCCGTCGGGGCCAAGAACAAGGCGAAGGCAGGCACTTTGGCGAGGGCATTGAAGCCCCCCTACCCCAACCAGGGTCGAGGCAGGGTTAACCGTGGGCCAATCACCAGGCCAGCCAGTGGTTTTGATAATGGAAACATCAGTCCTGGTATCAACAAGTCCTTTGAATTCCTTACCATCAGTCGTGCAGACCATGGCTGGCTGAGCTGCTGTGATAACACTCGCCCAAAAAATTTGAGGCTGGCTACCGAAGCCTGCAGTACCACACTTACCTTTACCGCCCGGGGTCGTGCTGCAAAATGGAACAAGCTGAGCGAGTCGCTGGCCCGTGGGTATGAAGCAAGGTGGTATGGGTGTCCAGAGCATAATCTGTATTTCACCTTCAAAGTCAGAGTCGATGACACCAGGCAACACAAAGAAGGTTAGTGGTAGAAGAACGTCCGATTAGTAAAGCATGCATCTTATTGCCAATAGGTCCCCATACCCCTGTAGGGACTAAATGAACTGAGGTGGTCTGTAGAGTTACTGGCTGGCTGGTGGCCAGATGTGGTCCGACACTTCCGGAGGTTGCTGGGACGAGCTGGCTTGCCAGATGCTGTGCTTTGCATCTGTTTGTTTCTCCGGGGCGTGTGAGTTTGCCCCCGTGGGCGGTTTCCTGAGACCGCAGGTTTACGGTCCGCAGCACAGCGAGAGCGGCAATCTTTAGCCCAATGGAACCTCTTTTTGCACAGGGGACACTTAATATTAGGAGCACTAGTGGAAGGAGATTGACCTCTTGGTTGCTGCAGAGGGCAACTGTTCCTCAGGTGATCAAGGGACCCGCAATGGTGGCAACGACTGCCATGTGCTTTCTGCAACCGAGCTGCGTAAGCTGCAGTGTGCAAATGCACTAACCCGTGCTATGGGATGGAATAGTTACTTTCTGACAAGCTCTAACCATCTCCACTATATCACAAGTGTGGCAATTACGAATAGATAAGAGGGCCTTTTTACAGTCAGAATTTGCATTCTCAAACCCGAGTTGCCGTAAGAGGTTTTGTCGTGTGTCCTCATCATTCACCTGCCGGGACAGCGCCGCCTGGAGTCTGTCCATGAAAACCGTGTAAGGCTCGGTTGGACCCTGCTCAATTTTAGTATAAGAAACATTAGCAGCATTGTCTGTCATTGGAACCTGGTGCAGCGCTGCAATAGAAAGACGGGCAATCAGGTCATAAACATCTTGTGGCTAGTTCCTCTGGGCTCTGGAACACCTTCACCGGTTAGCTGAACCACGAGGACAGGGGGATCCCTTCGCCGTAGATGCCCTGCCTGAGACAGGCAAGACAAACGGTAGTCCGAGAACCATACAAGGTACTGGGTCATCGTCAGGACCATCTTCATCATGTTTTTCCAATCAGCAGGAGTGAGGATATAGGCAGAACTTATTGTGTGCAGGTATGCAATGAGTTGCTCTGAACTTGCACCTGTGACTTGTGCCAGGCTGCGCAACTCTCGCAGGACAGAGCGTTCCATTATCTTTATAGGCTGGGGGCCTGCCTTGCTCCTGGACAACTGCGTACGCAGTCAGATATGGGGGGACCCTGTCCCGATTCCGTGTAGAGTACAGTTGCTGTACCGCCTGGGTATTACGAGATGCCATGTTTGAATAGCTATTCAAAGTAGCTGTCTCCGGAGGGGTTACCATAGCCGCGGAGCTGGCCGGCAGCTCCTGGGGTAGCCTACACGGGGGGGCGGTTTCGGCCGGGGGCCCCCACTGGGGCGGGGGAGCTGCAGCGTTCCAGAGGCCCTGCGAGGATGGGGGACTAGTCGGAGGGGCCTTGAAGTCGGCCGTAGCGGCTAGCAGAAGTGAAGCAGCGGTGGTTGGGGCGGGCAGCGAGGGACGAGGAACCGCTGGAGAGATGGGCAGCGCAAACGCGGTGGGAGCGATGGGCGGTGCAGAGGCCGTAGGAGAGGTGGGCGGTGCGGAGGCGGGGTAGGGAGGGCCAGGCAGCACCGAGCCCGTGGGAGGAGTAGGTAGCACAGAGGCGGGGTC
>VZRV01010673.1:0-40789 GCA_013398115.1 Falcunculus frontatus | reverse complement strand
TGCGTCTACCCGGGAGACAGCTGCCGAGGAGCGCAGCTGTCCGGGTGGGGGGGGTGGGAGAAAGGTTCCCAGGGGAGCGGAGGAGCCGGACTTGCAGCAGAATCTTTGAGAGCTGTTACTATAACCCCCCAAGTCGCTAAATGCCTAGACGCACAGACATCACCCGCACTCGCGAGGTAGAAAAGTTCTTCCCCGATCGTTTGCCAAGCATCTAGGTGATAAATGCTGGCTGGCGGGAGATCTGTGATACGCGAAGAAATCCAATCTAGCGAAGAAAGTAATTTAGCATCGGAGATGTCTCTGTTTTGCCTTTGTAAAAGCTGCCGCACCGTCTCTAGGGTCTGTTTCTGCTCAAGGGACATTTTAGTACCCATTATTAACCGCAGCTCACCTTGAAGTGTTGGAGGCACGCGCTGAAATGTGATAAGGTGAAGGTGAGAGTTCTCTCGGGGTGTCTAAGCGTGCCACCTGGGTTTGCCGCCGGAGCTCACCGCCGCAGTTCACCGTGGGAATGCGCTGCCTGGGGCCGCCGCAGGGGTCCTTTGCCTGGGCTCGGGTGTCGCCTGGAGCCGCCGCAGGGGTCTTTTGCCTGGGCTCGGGTGCCGCCTGGGGCCTCCGCAGAGGGCCCGCGGGACCCAGTGTAGGTCGCGGGCCGGGACCGCTCCTGGGGCCCCGGGGGCTTCGGTCCCGGGCGAGGTCCGCTCTTCGTCATAGGGTAGTCTTCCACGTTTGGGCGCCAGATGTGGCGGTATGGAGTGACGAGGGGACCCCAGGCAGGTGCAAAGGAGGAACTTTATTGACAAAAAAGCTGGCCTTTTTATGCCGTTAGTCGGTTGTCAGTTTACATAGTTTTAAGGCACAACAAACCCAATTTTAACCAACCACCATACACTACAGTGTGGGCACGAGGCATTCACGCAGCATGCCTCATTTCCTCTGTTCTAGCTGAGTCTCTCTGCCACAGTCCCTTTCTACTTAGGCTAAGTAACAGGCTGGAGCTATGATTTTACCAGGCCTTTCCTTTACAAAGCTTTACCTATCGGTGACAACGAGAGGCTGCTGAGGCTGGTCAAGCTTGTGGGCTGTTATCTCTTCCTACTCTTTCAGGTAGGGTTGAATGACTCTGCAGAGAGGTGATTTAGAAATATCAAGAGGGACCTTATATCTTTTGGAACAATTTCCAGGGGGTCAGAAGATGAGGTTCTACTCCATCTTCTCAGTTAGAGATGGGGATTTGAGAAAAAGGAGGTGAGCTGAACAGGTGAATGACTGGTTGCATAGCTGGTGCCATGCTCAAGGTCTTGGGTTCTATGATTTTGGGCACACCTTCAAGAAACTGGGCCTGCTGACAATTTAGGGTCTCAGCTGGCCAAGTGGAGCAAGAGTGTCCTGGACAGCAAATTGGCTAGACTTATCAACAGAGCCTTAATTTACATTTGAAAAAGATTCAAACTTTCAACGCTTTCCCTTATTTGTAGTATGTGCTGTAATTTCCTTTCCATTCTATCTTAAACAGACTTTAAATTTTGAAATCATTATAATGCCTCAGTTATTGCAGCAAACATATTGCAGAGCTCAGACCATCTCACATCCTGATTGCTGGAGCAAACTGAGAAGCATAGCAGAGCTGCTTTGGTGTTCATATGTCGGAAGTGTGTTGCTATCATTTGCCATCTTGATGGGATTGCAGATGTGTGTGTTAGGGGAAAGGATATTCCTGTAGAAACAGAGCTCCAAGCCTTGCTGTAAGCCTCACCCTTCCTCTCAGCTCAATCTGCAGATGAAAACACTGTTCTTCCTTTAACCATTGGTGACAAAAAGGTGTCAGATTCCTTGAGTGGTCTTAGTCCATAGTTCAGGCTGAACACCTTCTGGGATAAGAAAACCTAATCACTGTACAGTTCTCACTGACTAATGCTGTATTCCAGCAGCATATTTCTTGAAGTCTGATCCTGTTACCTTGTTGGAATACTTATTTCCTGCATTGAGTCTGTCTGGACACTTCACCTATCTTGTTATGGATTTATTCAGAGTAAAGTTGTGGTTCAACTGCTGACAGTAAAAAGGTTGTTGTTGCACACCTTGATCCACAGATACAGTGCAGAGGTAAATAAAAAGCACAACAAGACTGGCATGTTACTGAGGAAAGTACAGGCAGCATAAGTTAGGAATGTTGTGTGGAATGGGAGCAGTAGTTTTCTGTATATTGGCATTTCTTTTTCCATTTGATTGGACCCTGATTTCTAGGCACCTCATCCTCCTGTGCCACGTGATGTTCCTGTGAAGGTTCCTCAGTCAGCATCTCATCAAGCAGAAATCCATTTCTTTCCTTTAGTGACTGAGTGCTTCCTGCCCATGTTTGTTCCTGCGCCCATGGCACCAATTACCATCGTGTAAAAACAGGCCTGAGCGCTTGCTGGCTTCAGTCAGAAAAACTCAAAAGCCTTTATTTTGCAGGTCTGTTCTCAAACTAACACAGAAGCAGTAACATCTTGGTGCACCTGAAAGTATTTTCTAAACAAGCAAGAACACTTCTATGCAAGAAAATGGTCAGTTTAGTGTAAATTGTAACCCTCTGACATGGCTGACCATTGAAAAGTGAAAGCCTGAGATAGCAAATGTGATTTGTGTATTCTTAGTTATTAGGTAGGCTGTGCCTTGGGATTCTACCTGTGAATCAGGACTGCATTGTGTGTCACCTGTGCAACCTCAGGGGAGGCAGATGGTCCAGCCCAAAGTATGTAACAGAAAGAATCCAACAGCTGGAAACAAATGGAACAGCAGAGGGAAAGGGTGAAGCAGAACTGATAAGTGTGGAAGCATGTGCCCTCAATATATCCACAACCTCTTTGCCCTGAGTGGGGTCCCCCAGTCACTGCCTGGTAAAGGTGTTAATGCCAGTGAGAGCAGGAGAAACACGGGAATTGGGCAGAGCCCTACTGTTGCCCCTTCTGTCCCATTCCTTGATGTTAAGAGTCCTTTCTCTTCCTGGGTGACTCTAGTACAGGGACTGGTGGTGGTTTATGAGGAGCTGTCTTTCAAGGGCACAGATACTTTATAGAGCTTTTAAATTTTTTTTTCCTTCCTACTCTATAAAGTTCTTTCCAGTCTCTCTCCTCTAAGTTTAAAGTGCCATGTGCTCTGTGCTATTCCAAGCTTTTCTTTTGGCAGGGAGAGAAAGGCAGGCCTGTTGTGCTGTAATAATAGTCACCCTCATTCACTGAGGGTGCCATGTGTTGTGTTTTTGAGCCAAACATATTTCTGATTGTGTGATATCTAAATCTACTACCCAATATTTCCCATGCTTAAGTTTCAATAACAGCCATTCCAAGTTGCCTATATTCTAAACGGAGTGTATAATCTCTTTATTATGCCTGGCCTGGCTTGCTGGGCACACGAATAAACCTGGCTGTGTGTCATGATGACTCTTGGTATCGCCTGACAATAATTGGAACAGAGGTAAATAAAATCAGTGTTTTGTCTTCCCTTAGACTGGACTCATCAGCAGATGGGGAATGCTGCCATTCTTTCTTTACTTTTGGCAAAGACCTGTATAGCTGACAGACCCCTGCTAAAGGAAAGACATGGTTCAATGAGGTTTAGGGAAGACCTAATAATATGTCAGTTACTTCTGCAATGCTTGGAATATGGTTTAATTTGATCATTTAAATGTATTTTTTTTAAATCTTAAAGAAACCTACTTTATTACCTGCCTCTTGGTTTGACATCTGTGTAGCAAAATGTGAGCATTTGGAATATGCAAACTGAAATCAAAGTGTAGAATTCCCTTTGAAGCTTAGTTTCTTGCTCTTTTCCATCCCCATCTTTTAATATTTGGCCTGCTGTAATTTTATTTCTCTGAAATTTTCTGTGTAATTGGAAGTGTGTTAAAGGAACAAAGAAAATATTTACATTGCACAAATGCCACTTGATGTGATTAGTTAAAAGCAATCTATTTAAAATTTAATATGTGTATTAAACATATACATAAATGTGCATGCACACATGGGGAAGCCAGTGGAATAAATTCTGAGTTTAGGTGAGCTAGAAGCTTCCAGGCTCTGGAACACAGTGTCTGGAAAATGACAGTCTGACCTTTAGGTTTAAGGAGCAAATCCACCTGTAATTCACTTCAGGGCAGCAAACCTAAAAGGCATTTGCAGGCTTGTGATGCTGCCTCTGCCTTGGTGTGCACAGTCCTGGCAGGAGCCTCCTCTGGAACCCTGCGCTGCTTTATCCAGTGTTATGGGCCAGATGTTCACTGGCTCCTAGACCTGTGTAATTTATTCAGATGAGCAAGAAACTGGCCTTGACCCTGTGCTGCCTGTCCCTGGTGCATGGGGGTGCTGGGACAACTCCCTGCTTCAGAGTGAGAGGAGAGCAGGGATGAGGCTCTGGCTGGGTCATGCCCAGTGGGGGGTACTTTGTTGTACCTTGATGCAGTGCAAATTAGGCCAATAGTCCTTTCTCAGGGCTACGTCTGGAGTTTCTGTGCTGCTCAGGGATCAACTTCTTCTATCATCTGTAGGTCCTTACATGTTCATGAACCAGTCCAGGTACTGAAGCTGCTGCATGACTTGAGCAAATGGGTGGCAGTTTCAAGTTCCCTTTCCTACTTTGCCTGAAGCTTGAGGAAATGTTGCTTTTATCCTTTCTCTTTTATGTCTGAGACAGAGATGGATAAGTAGGAGGGATGTGAGGCAACAGGCAAGCTAATCCTGCCGAGTGATTGGAAAAAATAGATTCTGGACATGGAAAAGACATTATTTTCTGGAGACCAGCTGATGCTGACTGAATGTTTGAAGAGAGGGATGATGATTTTCAAGGAAGTTGAATTATCCTCTTTTATTTAAAATATTAAAATGAATTTGTGAAGTGTTTTATGGCAAATTTAGATAGGATAAGCAAGACATTTGATTTTTCATCCTTTTTATATTTCCATGATGACTTTTACCAACAATACTAGGGTATGGAAAACAGTATTTAACCATTCCCAGAGGAGATGAAATCAATGGAATTAAAGTAAATGGAAGAAAACCTCTCCAAATCTGCTAAATCTCATGGTTTGTGCAACTCCCTTTCTCAGCCCTTTGGTGGATAAGTACTACAGCTCTTCCACTTCTGGGCTTCAGACCACTTTTCCTGGTCTCTGTGGTCCAAGAGGTGGTGAAGCTTCAGCACCAAAGAGCACTTTGAGGGTCAGTCCTGACTGTGCCTCACCCCTGTGCTCGGGGAGGTTGGAAACACAGCAGTAATTTCACCTTGCCACGCTCTTGTATCACCCATAAAAGACCTTGACCTGAAAGGAAGGGAGAGCAGGACAGATGATGAGTCAGACAAGCTTCAACAGGCCATCAGCAGCTGAGATTGATGCTTTTCTGCAAAATCTCCTCATTTTGTTATTTTGGAGTCCTTGAAGCCGGGGTGTCCCGATATTTGTTTTGTGCCAGCTGTGGTGGTTTGGGGAAAGACTTTGCTTGAGCACATCTTCAGAGGTGACACTGAAATGTCAGAGAGAATCTCCTTGTGGTTTAGGTCCCTCATGACAATCACATCATGCAGGAATCTCTCAAACCATCCACCATCCAAAGAGAACTTATCCATCAGGGAAACAGACATTTTTCTTATGGTTTTCACAAATATTCTTAACACTTTTGTAATAGTCTAATACGGCTTCTGGGAAACTGAAGGGTCAAGATTCACCAAACCTGGTCTGTCAATTAGAGGAGGCAATGATATTTAATATATATTATAAAGCCTGTTGCAGTAAATGGCTGGATTAAAAGAGTATCTTAACAAAATCGTGGAGCAGAGAGAAGGAGCCATGTAGTGTTTTTGTACTAGATGCCTCTTTTTCTTATGATCTTCTTTTAATGTGGCTTTGAAAATTGCCCAGCAGTACAGAATTATTTGGCTTTGCTTCAAATGTTAAGACACATTTTCTTTTTTCAACCTAAAGGAGACCTTTATATGGAGTATAAAAATCACAATATCACAAGTAAAGGACCATTAACTAAGTGTAATGCTGGGGGGGAAGTAGGCTTTGAACATTGTTTCCATTATTCAGAACAGATCAAGTTTCAGCCCAAATAGAAATGAAAGGCTATTGAGGAAATGTTGCAAATACCTGAAATTCTAACTTTTACTTTGCTCTTGTTAACTGTGTGTGATTAAGGAAGAAAGGAAAATTGTTAAGAGGCTCTGCCATTGCAAGTGATATAACCATGACCCTGTCTTAACTATCGGCATGCGTGAAAGTTCATCAGTAGCCACAAAACTCCCTGAACTTTAAAAATGTTTTTCTTTGATACATCAAGCTAAAAGGAATAACATATTCTTGAAAGCACAAGAAAACTTAGTGTATTTGCCCAATATTAATCACATATGGGGTTGTATTTCTGCCTGATGATAAAATGATGCAATTGTGTCTCATGGAAAATGGTTTCTTACCACTGTAGGATTGTTAGATTTTACAGATTCCATGCTGCTTTTGGCTGGTTTGGAAGGGAAGGGAATTACAGAGATATAAAGGTGTAGCCTTAGGCTTCATGGTGCTGATTTTTCAATAAGTGTTTCCTAGGGGCTTTATTGTATCTGTTTTTAGATAGTATACTGGCAAACTTTTAAACATTTTTCTTCTTTGGTGGTGTTGCCAGGCTGTCTGCCCTTTGTTCTAACCAAATCTTACCCAGAGCTGTAGGTGGCAGCTCACTTCATCAAATTTGCTGGAGATAATAATGTTTTACTTTATTTTTGGAACTGTTCAGTGCTCAACCATCAAATAAGGGCTGTTAGAAGACGTTTTTGGAACCCTAGACACTTGTTCTTGTTCATGAATGTGTATGTGTGGGGCTGGTTTCATGAAAATTTGACCTAATTTCTGGTTTGCCGACTAGCTGTCCACAAACTACAGAGAACCAGCAATTCCTTTGGGTACAGCATTCCAGCACATTCTGCCACCAGTTTTTTAGAGAGGGAATGCTAATTTTTGTTCTTTCCCTACTCTTTCTAGAGAGCAGATGTTTGTGTTTTCTCACAAGACCATTGTTTTTTAGTAGCTATCTATATTTTTCCACTGTGACATTTTAAAAAAAAAGAAGCGGTGGGGAGGGGAATTATTGATTTCAATTCTTGCCACTGTTTTGTATTGACAGAGTAGAAAATACAAGAAAAGAGGTGGAGGTGGAAAATCAGAGATGGCTTTTGTAATTGCCTACTCACATCATAAGGATTCTTACTCTGACCCAAAGTATTCTTTCTTTTCAATATACGGAAGTTGTTCACTTAAATGGATTTCAACTGAAGCAGAATTCTCTAATTAGACAAGAATAGTGGAGGAATTGACCATTATCTCCAGTTTTGAATTTTCAGGCAGCCTGTATTAGCAGTCATACTTCTGCCAGCTGATCTTTAAACATGGAAAGACTGTATCCAGAGATTACTGTTCAAAATTATTTTCACTAGTCTAATAGATTTTTAATTTTTAAAATAGCTTGCATTCCTCAGCAAGGGGCAAAGGTAATCAAATGTACTCAATCAACTTAGTTATTTTGCCCCTCTTACTTAATGACAGGTTGTATTGTGATATTAAACCAGCAGGGAAGCTGGGATTTGACAATTTTTTTGGATAATCCTGTAAACAGTAGCCCATGCAGTCAGTGAGTTGAGGTTGTGGGATTCTCTGGCACATAAGAAAAGGGCCTTATAGGACTGAAGTAAATGTACGGAGAGTTGGTTTGGTAGTTTTTAGTGCTTTGAGCCATTATTGGTTATTTTTCTTTATTGTACTCTTGAAGGTTCATCTGTGTAAGGGAGCTACTGACCAAGGTATGAATTCTTGGTGTTTTTTCTGTACTGTGCTTGGGTCCTTTAAGCTGTGCAGATGCTCTGAGGACAAGATCTGAGGGAGCTGATTTCCTCAAAGGTGTCTGAGCTGTTATTGGTACACGGGGGTAAGCATGGGCTTTATGGCTGTCTAGCAACTCTCTTATTGTGAAACCAGGAGGATATGCCTCACAGAAGGGTCAATGAGGGAAGACTCTAGCTTCTCCAGACTCCTTTTCCCTGGGAAAACATCCCACAACTCACTCTGGCCTCCCTTCACTGTGTAGATAAGCTCTGGATGTTAACATGTCTGCAGTGCAAGATGGAATTCTCCAGCACAGTAACACACACACATTTCAGCCCTTGGCTGGAAGTGAAACATTTGAAAATACGTGGGGGATGGGTGTACCTGGGAGAAAGGTGCTTGTGGAGAGGTTTGGGGCCCACNGGGGGGTTGGAGCTCTACGTCCAAGGCCTGAGGACTCCACACTGACATGCTCGAGGGGAGGAGCAGGTGCTGCTCAGAGCCAGATGCCTCCTCTCAGTTCAGGGACAGTGCTTTATGTCACCCTAACTGGTGAGGAGGAGACTGACTCGTCTGTGCCAATTCAGTGTTTTACTTGCCCGTCAGACCAGCCTGACACTGCTGCATATTTGCCTGAAACAGATGTTTGGGTGATTCTATAATGCGTGTGATGTGATAGTGTTACCTGGATATTCCCCAGGTTACAGCTACAACAGATACTACTGCTTCAGAAGCTCTGGGCTATTTTTTCTCTGCCAGATGTGTACTTTATGGGACAAGCTCTAAAGTGAACTAAGGGCATCATAAAATGCAGGGCTCATAAAGGAGGCCATCAGGAAGAGTTTCTACCTGTAGTTTCTGTACTTGTAATTTCTTCAAACAAACCCGGATGGCAGGTCAGTTCATGTACTTGTTCATATTTGCAACATCAGGCAGCACAGTGGCTAGGAAGTTTCCCATAGGGTCTCACAAACTTAGGCAGATTAATGGATTATATTAATTGATTATATACAGTTTTGAATTACTCTACAGGAAATAATTTTCAGCTGTCAGATCTGGGCCACAGAACTAAAAAATACATTTAAAAACTCTAATTACGAGGTTAGGTGCTGTAAGTCTGGGCGTATTCTGCTTTTGAATAGTCTTCTGAATTTTAGCACTTCTGGAATCCTGTTGCTGGAGTAGTGCCCAACCCTGATAAATTAATGGCATGAGAAAGCAGAGATACACAAGTCTGGCCAATGGCAATACAGTGAGTTTATATGTAGAATGTCTATGGTAGGTATGCAATGTCTGTATGGCCATAGCACAGACTGGGAGATATTAGCAAATGAGGCAGTCGTCAATAAACATTAATTTTTTTGCAAGCCCTAATGTAGGAAATTAGAAGAGTTAACACAAACAAAGATGACCTTGCTGAAGGGTAGTCAATGTGCATGTTAGGATTTGACCTCAGACGCCCTTTGCTCTCTTTACTAGGCCTGGGATAAATCCTTATCCTGTGATACTCCATGGTTAAATAACATGCAGTCAGTCAATTCTAGAGTTGCAAAGTTAACTCTTTTCTCCTGTGTTTTGGCTTTATGTCATCCTGTCTGGGTCAGTAAAACATAGCAGAAACATCAGTAGACTGTGAGTAAGATGCTTTGTCTCCCCTTGGGTGTTGGTACCAGCTCGGGGTTACCTGTGTGTTGCAGGATGTTATGGAAAGGCCAGTTTGGATCCCTGGAGCAGCACGTTAGTGCAGTGATGGTACAGCTCAGCCCAGGTGAGACACAACATTGGCTCTCTACTGCCACTCCTCCAGCTCCACAGCCAATGTGTTTGGTACTGGCTCTGGAATCTCTCCAGAGCTCTATGATATGCAGTGATAGGCATGTTCCAGGCCTGCACTCCTGTATAGCTGGGCTATAGGTGGGAAACTGTGGGTTGAATCTTCAAGCTATTGAGAAACTAGGAGACAGATATATTCCAATTAGTTAAATCTTCCATTAAATTGAGTTTCTCTTGAAAAATACTCAGTTTCATTGAAGTGCAATGGATAAAGGTTAATAATTTAAGTGCATATTTTTATTGTATGAAAGAAAAGTGATTGACTAGATATACCCTTTGTTTTTTCATCCAGAAATGCCAGTTGTCTGAAATGAGTTTGCATGTGAGTGAAGGTTGCTTCAGTCCACCATCTGTGTCTGGTTATGATTTGCTCGTAGAGATTCTATAAGCAGTTGCTGGGAATGTCTTATCCATGGGATACACACTACAATCTGTGCCAGTTCAAGCTTATGTACTGTCAGAGGTTTGGGGAAGACAGTCATGAAATAAAAAAAAAATGAAGAATCTCTCTTATTCCAGTTTTGAAATAAAGATGATAAAACTCTTACCCCTTTTTGATGTTAGTTTTATTTGAATAGAAGAAACTTGAAGCTGTCACATAACAGGTTTGTTCTGGCTGTTCTGGCTGTGGGCACTAAGTTGCTGCTGGTTGCTGTGCTGTTTACACACCTGTTACACAGCCCAGAGAAACCTGTACTTGACTCGGGCTGGGATGTACAGGGCCCAGGAGACTCGCTGTGAAACAGGTTGTTCCTGATCTAGTAAGTGTTCAGCCATGTCCGAATGAGTCAGCAGCCACTGAAGCTTTGACTTTGTATCTGCATGTGTTTCTTGCCTTCTGAATAAAGAACTAGAGCAACATGACCTCTTGTTTTTTATTCTGGACAACAGATAACTCCCTGGAAAGCATAAGTCTGAGTTTCTAGATCTTTCAATTGGAAGTTTCTTATTCCAAATGTCATGAAAACAAGAAACATTGAACTTTTCTGAAGAGTGGGAATGCTGAAAATTAATTTTTCAAATACATGGATTCTTTTAATAAATGTATACAGCCTTTCACCAAATTTCTGGAGTGCTTAAAACCCTGAAGGCTGGGAGTCCTGAAGTTGGGCTTGCCTATTGCTACAAAGCTTCTGAGGAGCTGGAGACTTTAGAAGCAGTGAAGTTTCTGTAAATTCAAGGCAGATTGTCTGGTGATTTACCAAGCTGGCAGGGAGCCTTGTAGACTTGGCTTGTGAGTTTAGGACTTGGGATTTCTTTATCCCCGGATTTCCACAGCCTGCTGGGATGATTGCAGTAGAGCTATGAGGAAATGAAGTAACTTTCCAATGGAAACCTGCCCGGTTTTCATAAGAATTTTGTCCAAATTAATAAACTGTTTTGATGAACTTGACTCTTAATTTGTTTTCCTAGTGGAAAATATTCCACTGAAAAGTTTGTGAGTGACCACAAGGACCTGTGCATCTTGTTATAGCTTCAGTGGTGGTTGCCAGTTGTTTCAATTTCTTTGCTTGAGATGATCTGGATAATGCAGATGTCATGCCTGCCATCCTCAAACACAAGAGAAAAATCTTTTACAAAAATCTGTAATGTAGTTTATGCAGTGACCTGTTACTGCCAATCAGAAGACACATGCTGTAAGCTGTTACACTCTGTCTCACATGTGCGAGTGATTTATTAGCACTGATTCTTTGGTAGGTTCATAAATGTAAGATTACAAAAACCTGTACAAATTCATGAGTTCCATGAAACGCCCCTACAATGAAGGTTTTCTGTTCTTGCCTTAGTAGGAGTCCTGGTTTCCCAGTAATGGACAGGAAATTTATGTAACAAATACTTTCTGTCATTCATGTTCTGCTGCTTATCCAAACCACCTATTCTAATTCTTGCTTGCAGGTACAGAAGCACTAACTGTGAGGTTTAAGTAATGCCTACCAGTTGTGCTCGTCTTGAGTAGGGAAAGATTGTTGGAAGGGATTTGGGGAAGAAAAGGAGAGAGAAAGCAAAGCTCCAGAGATGAACAGTGGCTGACTGCTGTGCACAGGCCTGCCACATCTAGTAAGGACACAAAAAGAGGAATTGAGGTCCTTGGATTCATGCCTAGGCAGACACTTTGGTCAGAGTTGCTGGGAATGGAGTCTGAAATGGCTCTGAGACAACAGCAGCAGCTGCAGAAAATGTTGCCTGGGGAGAAAATGGAACACAAAACATGCAGGTGTGCAAAGTTGAAAGAATTTTGCCTTGAGAAACTCACTTAACAATTTCACCAGTGCTGTGCAAACCAGCCAGGATTCCAGCCCTGTCTAGACTCTGGAGAAGATCAACATACAAAAAATGCTATAAAATTTTTTATCATAGGGATGTGTTGCTGAGTACCCACTGTGCTTCCATGTGTTCAGTCAGAAGGAGTGTTTTCACATGTCTTCAGAGACAGTTGCTCTGTTCTGGAGCAACCGGCCCTGTAGAGTCTTAAATACAACAGCTTTGTACCTGTGTAGTGAGAACTGCAATTGCCATAGAGCTCTGGAAACTTCTCACAAATTTCGGCAAAGGTTTTAGTATGACTTGATGGAATTTTACTATGTGAAATCAAACATGTCAGACCAACACTTCACAAAGTTTGGTTTCAGATGCTGGTGGAATTTCACATGCAAATTATGTGCCAGGTGGTGCTTGATGTGTCAGGTGCTATTCACTGGGGATGGGTGTATAAGGAGAACTTATGTTAGTGTGGTCGTTGATTAGTGATGATCACTGCTGGGTGGGAGGAGCAGACCTCACAGCTCTGTGACTGAGTTACTTGTGCTCAGAGCCTCAGGCAGTGTAGAGATGTGTCACTTCGCTTGCTCATATTTATACAGCTCTTGCGGCTCAGAGTCCACGTGACTTGGGCTCCAGTGATAGTATTTTCTGCTATTTATGCCATGGCACATGGAGAAAGTCATCCTTCAGTGGTTTGATCTGCTCCTGAGAATATCCCTGGGTGGCGAATGAGCTTGTAAGTAGTGTCTGAGGAATATGCTGCAGCTGGGCTGAGTTATTACATCTTTGTTGACTTGCAACCTGAAATCTATATCCTGCCGAGTCTTGCTGTGTAGCCATCATCTCTTTATCTTGGGATTATTGATTGTGTTAAAATGTTCACTTTGTACTGCACACAGACATAGGGTACTGATTACTTTTGTCCATGTTGCCACTTGGAAATGTTATTTATGTGGGACCATTTCCAACATTAGTGCCAATCTGGAAAGCAGGATGTTTTATCTTTATTTATTAAAAATCTTTATACAAATAAGATGCTTACTGAGAGAAAATGCTAATTCAAAGGAACACCTTGCTCTCTTTATTTACTCCATTTATTTTGGTGCATCATCTTCAAATTAAGGAAACATCAATATTAAGTGGATTTAACCTTTTGCTAGTTATGCAAAATCTTGTGCTCCTAATAAGAGATCACCCAGTCTATATTTGTGGCAGAGCATTTTTAGTCATACGAAATGTGTTTGCAGTGTTGTGCTGTCACATATGTAGGTGTGGATATAATTTTATGTATGCAAAACACATTCCATGCTTATTCCTTTGAACTTCCCTTTTGTGTTTTCAGTTCACAGAAACAAGCTCCCTTACCATGGAGGTTATTCCCCTCTTTGGACCGTCAGTAAAACATGGACTTCACTATGTATTTATATCACCAGGATTCTGATTTTTGAATTGCCATATCAGACCTAGGAATATCCTGTTGTATCACTTTACACAAGGCTTTGGCATTCATACTCCAAGTCTTTTTCCTTCACACCAAGCTGTTTCATTAAACAGGGCTCACTGGAGTTTCCTCTGCCCACGTTCCATAGGGACCAGTTTGGCACAGGCTGCCTGTTATCACAGACCACAGGACACCTCAGATTGAGGAGTACTCCCTGGAAATACAAGTATTGTGAAGTTCTGCCTTTACAGCTCTTGGAGAAGTTTCTATAGTGAGATCCTGATTAGCACTACTAAGAGCTCTTTTACTTGCTCCCACAGCAGCTGGTGCACGTGGGGTGGCACCAGTCCCTGGCCAGGCAGGTTGGTGTCACTCCTGGGCCTCAGGTGTGGCAGTGCCTGGTGGCTGCTGGTCAGCTGCTATTGCTGTGTTGCAGGGAGGGGGAACTGCAACAATGGGAAATGAAAACGGCTTCATTTCAACCCTCAGTTTTAAGTTAGCTTAAAACTAAGCTTCCCCAACACTGCTGAAAGAAATCTTGGCAAGGAAATAAATAATTTGGTTTATTTTCAACTGACTTCCCACATCAGTCTCTAAGCTTAAGTAAGTGCACATGCATGTTTTTTCAGTGCAATACAAATTGAATTAAGAAATGAAAGCATTTCACTTACGCAGTGACCAACAGAACTAAATATCCTTTTAAAAATAGGTGAGTAGGGTTTGCAGACTCCAATCTGATTTAGGTTGGTTGGTTGGTTGGTTGGAGTATTTTTTGGGGGGGAAAGTGTTCCTAATAAGCCTCCCACACTTAATTTGCACAGGCATAATTGTCATCTCTTGCTTTCAGTGACAATGTAAAATTTGTTTCCAAATCCTGTTTTCAATTCTGGGCACAGAACATTAGAAACACAGAGCTTACTGAGGCTTGGAACCATTTATGCTGTTTGCATTCTTATTGTAACCAATATTTTGATTGGAAATTAATTTCTTAACCAACTGGAACACAAATACTAGATAGTGTTATATTTTAGGTTCATAATGGTGGCAAGGCAGAAGACAGGGGCATGAAACCAGAGCAGCTTCATTTTGATACTATGCATAACAGAATCCATTAAGTGAGTCTCAGGAGTCAGGCTCAAGGACCTCTTGATTAAAAATTAAATTACAGGTATGATTTACTAAATTTGTGCTTGGGGAAAGAAGGATTTTGATGATGATGTGATTGGTAAACTACACATTTCCTCAGCAACATATTAAAGTTAATGGGAATAGCAAAATGGGAAATGCAAAATACTTCACAAATCTTTGGAAATAAGTTGTCTTTTAAACTAAGCCACAGAACCAAAAATCTGTGTCAGTAACTTCCTTCCTGAAGTAAACCCAAGGGGAAAGCAAAGCTGGCCCCGACTCTGCTCAGACTGAACTTTCTTCTGCTGTTAAGGAAGATGTAGTCAGAGGAGCTGTGGCATCAGCTCCTTTGTCTGATTTGGTATAATTTTATATGATTGTTTTAAAACACTTAAATGGAGAACAACTTGAAAGCTTTTTTTCCATTGGTTAGGTATTTTTATTAGGCTAATTTAAATGGCTTTTACATTTCTTTCAAAATTGCTTGAAATTTTATTTTTAATATCTTCTTGCTCTTTGTGGGTGAATTTGGCATAGTGGGATCCTTAACCACGTTTTGGGTTCCAAGATGCAGTTGCATACAAACAATGCAGTACAGCAGGGTTTGGAAAGAGAATTAATACAGCTGTTGCTATCTCACATGGATGCAGGGAAGCGAGGGACCGTGGGATACAAGTTCCAGAGTCAGAACTCTTGGTTCAAGAACTTGTCTATCTTTTCCCTGCTCTGCCTGTCTGAACTGGGTGTGGCTCACAGTGTTCAGCCAGCATGGGTATGGTGGATTTGCTGCTTCATGGGACACAAACTAATGTGTGGGACATCAAAATAATCCACGTCATACCAAGCAAAAGGGTGTTTGTCCAGCCCAACATGTGAAGTCTTTGCTCTGACCTTGTTGCTTGGCTATCTAAAGGTTGGCAAGTTAGACCAGTGTTTTGTGCAAGCCCAAGTTGTTGGGTATTTCTCTTGATACAGGTATTTAGGAATTCAGTGTATGTGAGTAGGAGGAAGAAGATGGGAATGGTCAGAGTCAAGTTATTGAGATTACATCAGTTGCTGTGATCCAGTAGAGGCTTTTTGCTTGCAGCTCCAAGGGATCCTGCAACTGCCAGGATTTGAGAGAATGGGTAACAGTTGCTTCCATTCTATCCATCTGTTGTATTTCATTGGGATGAATTATTGCCATTTTTCTAAAACCTTTCACTGACAGTCACTGCATCTTTGGAGCATTTGACCAAGAGCAGAAGAGCTTTGAAAGCAGAACATTTTTCCTAATGGGAAAAAAGGGCTTGATTTACCTCCAGCCTATGCTTGGGCTCCCTCACCTGCAGACCCAGGATTCATTAAGGAGAGAGCAATCAATCTGATCACAAGAGCAGAGAAACATGAAAGGCTGCGTTCTTCTAATATGCAACAAAGCACATAATTAAAATAAATAAAGTAACATTGAGCTTAAGGTCTTGCTGGTATTGTTTTTGAGGCCATGAAGGGATTTTGGAGTATCTAAGATCTAATCTGGTTGTACTTCACAAAAACATTAGCTACAAACCATGAGAGAAATTATTAGTTAAACTAGAAATTGGAACAAGGAACCAGCTGGAAAACCCCCCCATTTTGTGATGGTGTTGGGCTGAGGGGCCATTAGGTTGGAATGCCCTCTAAAACAGTGTGTGGCTAACTAATCAGGAATGGCTTGGAAGTCACTAGCATTACTTACTGGCAATGCAATGGTTGGAAGTTTGTCAAATAGGGCAAAAGACCAGAACATTACACTGGGAGCAGAGGTTGCTCTTATGGGCTGAAATAATACACTGTTAAATATGTTAGTATAAAACTCACATGAATCATAAAGGCTTAGTAATAAGGATTTAATTTTTAAGGTGGGTTTTGTAATTTGGAAGTATCTGAAGAGGAACATCAGAGCAATTCTAGCATACAGCAAAACATTGATGGTATAGTCGTGGTGTTTATTCTGCTCTTGTATGAAGCACAAATGAGAGTGTGCCTGGAATCCTGGGTCCATGTCAGGTCACCTGTATTCAAGACAAATGAATTAATATAGGAGTGACTACAGGAAATACAGAGGAGTTCCGAGTTGAAGCTGGAAGGCTGGGCTTGTTCTGCTCTGCAGAATGAGCACTGGGGCACGGTATGATTGTGTCTGTGATGTACCTGGAGAAAGGGCTGAAGAAGGGGGGAATACTTAGGAAATGCTTCATTTAGGAAAAGGTTTCTAGCCTTTAAGGCAGTTTGTATAGAATTTTTGGAACAGTTTGCTGGTAGAGTCATTGGCAATGTACATATGTGCTTTTAACATATGTGTGATGTTTAGGAAACTGTAAGGTACAGTTATGTTTTTCCATGGCTGATGGATCTCAGTGACCCAGGAGAACACTCTTCTTCCTTCTGTATTAACAAATTGAAGTGTGCTTGGTCTTGTGGAGATTTGTTCTGAATGGGCATGTCTGTGCATGTACAACTGCAAGGATGTTGCGGGTTTTTTTTCCCCGGATGTAAATATTTTAATTTCAGGGCTTAAAGTTTGTTGCAAGTATGCACCTATAATATTTGGAATAGTTCATGTTTAAGCCATGGCTATAATAAAATTTCTTCTTAATTCTGCTCCACAGCATTTGATACTGAGACACAGCAGCTGTAGGAAACAGCAGCTAAAAAACAATAACAAAGACTCAGAGTGCTTTCAATAAACTTGTGTTGCAATGAAAAAATAATTGTTAAGTGAAAAAGACAATATTGTCCTCGAGGGAATGTGCTGACACAGAGATAACACTGAGTAGTTCAGCAGTCTTTTGATTTGGAGGAAACTCTGAAATATGAATTTGGCTCAGTAACATTCGTGTCTGGTGTGTCAGAAAGAATAACACAAAAAAGTCATCCCCTTAGAAAACAACAACAAAAAGTCCAGCAAAAGCAAATGCATACAGGAAAACCAGGAGAAAGCCTGAGCAGAGGGTTCTTGCTGGTGCTTGCCTCAGCTGTAGTTAGTGCATGAGGGCAGAGCTGTTCTCAGCGGCTGACCAGGAGTGCACCCGTCCGTCCTGGATGGGGCATGCAGCAAAGGGAAGCCTCAGACACCTTCACTGCTTGCTTTAAAATACCAAACATATTTGCTTGTGAAAGAGCCATCCAGAGGAAAGAGAGCCCCTGCTGCTCTCTGAAGGCAATCTCCAGTGCAGGAGGTCTTTTGTCAGCACCAGTAGCAGTGCAGCCCTTGGCTCCCTTTGGTAGGTGGCTTACTTGTGTAAATCTCCATTTACAAAGTCCTTTAGTTGAAGAACAGTTTTGGATCCATGGATTCTGGGGTTTTGTCTTCATGATTTGCAGTTGTTTATGTTGCATTGTGGCATCAGATGAAGGGTGTTTGTGCTGCATGTGCCGTGTCACACATGCTGGGCCAGCAGGATGGCTTTGGGGGAGTCCCCGGCTTGCACAGCCTGTGGCTCTTCTGGCTTGTGGAGTAGAGAAGAGGCTTCATTTGCAGGGTCTGTTTAGCATTGTCCATGAATACTAAATCCTGTCCTTAAACAGACAAGAAGAGAAAGGGAGAAAAGAAGGAAATAAAAGGGCAAGCAACTCGCATTTGTCCTGCACCATTTTCTGGTTCGCTTTTTGTTTTTTTTTCCAAAGCCCATAACTTGAGGTCATTTTGGGATTAATTGAAGCTAATGTCTGCACTTCAAAGCAGCACAAGATCAAGCCAAATGTACATGCATAGCAATTAAAGACTTGGCAAGGTAATATGGATTGGCTTCTACAGTAGCAGCTTTCTCCCTGTGCTGTTCCACTTGTTCAGGCCTTTGATGTGCTTCAGAGCACAACTAGCTGGGCCTGTGCTTAAACAAAGGAGCATTTTAGCACTTGATTCTACAGAGAGTGACTGTTGTGCTATAGTTAATATTTTTAACTGTCTGTAAAACTGGAGAGGTTATGAATCTATAGTATGACTGGCTACAGGAGAATTCTGTGGATAATGAAGAAGATTGCAGGGGGCAAATTGAAAGACTTCTCTTTTATATTGTATAGGATCAGTATTCCTTTAGTGCTAACAAAGATGAGGCTAATTTAGTATAAATCTTCAAAGCAACATGTGTGAATTTATCTGTCCAGTGCTCATTACAGTTAATGGGAATCACGTGGCTGGAACTTTGCAAGTGCTTTGAAAGTGCTCCTTTTATGGTTACATTATAGACCCCCATGTTAGCTGTTTTGCTGTTATTTTTATATTGCTCCATTTGTTTTCTTGACATTGAAAAAATCAAAACACTAAACTAATTAAAAACTGCATCACCCCCTCCAGTGCTGAAATACAGCAAAATACCAATTTTCTAAAGTAAATAAAATATTACTTATATGTAAATTAACTTGAGACACAACATGAATCTCTCCTGGTTTAAATCCCAGTAGTATAAATCCTGATGCTTGTTGTGTGCTAATTAAGGTGAGCTTAACTGGAAAGTTAAAATGTTGGTCCCCATGTCCATGTTTCAGTTTTGGTCTCACTGTGCTGTTAGTCACCATGTGTGCTACATCATCTGCATTTCTTCTCAGATATCCTAAAGGGGATATAATCTTTAGGGAATCTGTAGGGAAGAAGAAAGACATAATGAAAACAAGAAGTTATAAGGCAGGTAATGAGCATAAAAGTGCACCTACACAGATGAAAGAGTAAATTGCTGGAAGTTTGGTCTTAATTAATTTTTTGGTTGTTATCCTATAAAAATATATGAATAGACTTATATTTTATTATGGAAAGGAGGATTTTCCCCCCTCATTTGAAAATGGGATAAATTAGAGAAAATTTTATAAAATAATTTGAAGCACATAAATCATAAAAGGCTTTCAGTCTGGCATTATGTGAAATACTCTGGGTTTAAGGTGAAGAAGATGCCTTGGTTTGGGCCAGCAAGCAGATGGTCAGTGGTCTGTGCCCAGTGAGTGGGTTGAATGTGATGGTAAGTGCCTTTGTTTTCTCCCACAGCCTTGTTTGGTGGGAGGTATGAGAAAAATGCCCTACAAATCCTTCTTCCTGGACACAAAACACCCTTCTGAGTTTCTTCTGGTGGTTCTGTGGGTGTTAGTCATTGTGTTTCGGTTTCTTTTTGAGCAAAAACGTGAGTCAGGACTTGCATTCCTTCCTTGCATTCAACCCAGGCTTAACTCAGGTTGTGTAGGAGTCTGGGTTTAAATTTTCATATTGGGTTTGTGTGGCACGGTTTTGGTAGTGGGGCGTTACAGGGATGACTTTCTCTGAGAAGCTGCTGGAAGCTTCTCTCATGTTCAGCAGAGCCAACTCCAGCCAGCTCCAGGATGGACCTGACACAGGGGAGGAGAGACCCACCTGCAGCCCCTGGAGGAGCCCACGCTGGAACTGGGGCAGAGTGTGGGGAATCCTCCCACTGAGGAGGAGGTTGCAGCAGAGACAACGTGTGATGAACCATAGCCCCCGTTCCCCATTCCCCTGTGCCACTTAAGGGAGGAGGGAGGGAAAATTGGGACTAAAGTTAAGCCTGGGAAGAAGGGAGAGATGAGGGCAAGGTGTTTTAAGGTTGGGTTTTACTTCTCATTGTCCTACCATAATTCTATTTGTAATAAATTAATTTCCCCATGTTGAGTCTGTTTGCCCATGACAGTAGTGGGTGAGTGATGTCCACCTGTCCTTATCTCCACTGATGAGCCTTTTGTTATATTTTCTTTCCCCTGCCTAGCTAAGGAGAGGAGTGACAGAGCAGATTTGGTGGACGCTTGGCCCCAGCCAGTGTGAATGCTAAAAGCCTGGCTGCAGAGAGATTTCTCAGTGAAAGCCTTGCTTTCTCATGAACGCTAAAGGAAAACAGTTGGAAGAATTTCTAAACTGTGATACTGTTTTCATACCAAAAAGAAAATTCTCTGAAGTAAGTGTTGTTGGGTTCAGCCAATCCCTCTGGGAGGTGGCTGGTCAGGGAACCAATAACCTTAATGTCAGTCCAGCGTGCTAAGGTATATAAGCGAGTTTGTAAATTAATAAAGGTCAGTTTCTTCTCGTCCTAAACCGTCCATGTCACTTTATTACTCGGTCTCTGCTTGCTAGTGACAGTCAGGGTCGACCCACCACATTTTGAAAAAAAAATTTTATCTTGAGATTTTTTACTGTAAATGATAGTGCAGATCAGGGTATTATTTTCCTTTGCTTCATTTCTGACCCTTTAAGTGCAGGTGGTTTGAGAGAAATGCCTGATACCATCAGGGCCAGCAAACTGGGAAGCTTCTGTACCACTGTCCCCAGTAAAGACAGTGTTCAGTCATCTTTATGGCAGGTCTGGCAAAAGACCAATTGCAGCATCGGGCTGTGGCCTCAGGCCACCTCAGCTCAGTTGAGGCAATGCCTCTTGCAGGACAGAGCTCTCTGCTATCCATGTTATTCTTGGGGTCAAGGCACTTTTGTTTGCTTTGTTTTGTTTTCCCTTAGTCTGAAGCAAGTTGCAGGCCACGATGTAGGAATGAGCCTTGCAAGTGACCCAAAGTGGGAGAATGTTTGCCCCACTGGACAAAAACCTAGAGGATTCATGCAGGCTCTAATCCCCACTGCACAGAAGGATCCATGCTTTTGAGGCTCTCCAGAAGGGGAGGAAAACAGCAGAGCTGGGTTTTTCAGACTGTTAGTTTTCTTTCATCTGACAGTTCTTTATAGGAAACCAGATTTTGACCAGTGAGTGAAATCCCCAAGATTTTTCAGCAGAAGTTAAAGAGGAAAAGAGAAGGTGGAAAGAGCTCCACACTGGGATGGCTGGCATGTAAGGTTCAGTGGGGTTTGCTGGGAGTTTGTGTCTTTGACTTGCTGATCAAACTACTGTGGCAGCAGTAGGAAGCTCTTGCGTGGTTTGGTGAGTATGGTAAGGGGGTGGTTGTTCAGAGTGGTCACTGTGGAGGGAAGGAAAACATTGTGAAGCCCTGAGTGAGCACTGCTGAGCAGGTGTGGGCTGCAGGGACATGCTGCCAGAATAAAGGCTGGCACCAAGCTCAACCCTAGGAAACCTGCTTTGGGGTACCTGCTTTCCATTGCTGTTGCCAGAGGAAGGGAGATGAGAGAAACAGACTATAATAGCAAAAAACCTGATTTATTTAAAAAATATAATACCGGGGAATTGCCATTAGTAAATATACTTACCACTTTTGCTTGAAGGTAAAAATGTGTCGTGAGAAGGAAGGACACTGCAGGGAAGAGGAGGGACACTGCAGGGAAAAGGGAAACTAAACACAGTGCTGCAGTCACTGGGTTCAGTGTTTTGCCTGCAGTTACAAACTGTAGTAGCAGCCTATGTGTCATGGGGCTGGTTCTGTATCGTGATCAAATGCTGAGGTCTTGGCTGGCAAGAGCAAATTGCCTTAGCCTACTCAATAGTAAGCATCTTACTAGGAGGAGTGAGAAACAAATCCCTTTGGAGAGAGTCATTGGATCTCTCTTCCCTCGGAAAAATGACAAGAAAATTTTGTTCAGACTGTCAGATATGCTATCTAGGTTTTGCGGCCAATGTGGTGGTCTGATCCAAAAGCTGTACAAAATGTATTACCTCTGGTGGCTTTCAGTTTACTGTGGTGAGCAACCTGACTAGTGAAGAAGCCTCTACATCTGGAGGAGAATCTTGTGGCTGAAGGAAGTGACCGGTCTGAAGCATAAAGAGTACAGGTGAATAGGGATCTTCTAGAGATCAGTAAAGAATCTTTGTAGAAAGATTAGATCAGAATGATAATGTGATAGTATTAATAATTTCAGGTGAAAAGAGTATTAAACCATGCAGTGAGCCCATCTTTCCAATATTAATGTTGGACATAGTGCCTCTTTGACTTAAAATTAATCTTTCTTGGGTAAAGCAATATTATAAATGATTCTTAGACCCTGGTCTAAGAACATACAGACATACATATGCAGACCCTGGTCTGCATACATTTAATCACAGTTAATTTATGTATGTGAGCAGTTCACAAAGACAATGGTGTAAGTTAAATCTAAGGACATACCACCTGGGGGAGGGGAAGAACTTGATTGCTGCTGCTGTCCAAGACAAGGCATTTCTGCATCATGGTCCATAGAACTGGGCTGGAGTCCAGTTCATGAATTGATCCAGGATTGAAGAGATGGCTCAGTTTGTGTAGGGCCATGCCTGAGACCCAGAAGGACTCTGTGGTGGGACTGATACAGCCTTAGGAGAATAAAAGGAAGACTGAAGAATTTTCATGCATTCCTATGGTAACCTTTAGTTTGAAGGTAACCAGTAAAGTGGTTTCAAATTTCAAAAAAAATCTATTTTGTTATGATGCCCCCCCCCCCTCCCCCCCGCCAGATGGCATTTCCACTCTTATAGTTCAATCCAGAATATTCTTGGTGGACATATCTGGCACATTTGAGCTGTGCAGTGCACTCTGTAGTGTAGAAGGTTAAGATTATTTTTGGTCAAAATTTATGTTGACAATGCTATTTTAAAGTAAGATTGGGATTGCAGATAATGTGTGATACATACTGGTTTTGTAAAGAGTGCATGTGTAGCCAGGACCAAGTCAAAGCAAGACTTCCTCACACCTTTCAGATTCTGTGTGACACATGGAGCCATGGAGGAGAGTTAATATGTGATCCACCCCATACCCCTCCTGAAAAAATTAAGCTGAATGATAAATTTTAAATTTTTAAAATTTAATGTAGTCACTGCTAGAGGTCCTTGCACTTTTATCAAAGCAAATTAAATGGCTAATTAAACCCCTTGACCCCTGTAGTTTTTGTGCCAGCATGTCCTGATTTTCAGGCTTGTTTTTGCTGACTTGCTGTCATTGGTAGGTGGGAAGCACACAGGCACAGTGTGTTTTGTGACCCTGTGAGCTCTGTCCTGCCACAGATTGTCGTGGTTTGACACTGGCCCAGCGCCAGGCACCCACGAGAGCCGCTCGCTCACCCTCCCCTGCCACAGCTGGGCAGAGGAGGGAAAAGGAAAAAAAAAGTCAATGAAGGCTTCATGAGTGACATAAGGACCAGGAGAAACACTCCAAGGGCAAAACAGGCTCAACTTAAGTTGTGAAGTGAATTTATTACTAACAGAATCAGAAGAGGATAATGAGAAGTAAAATAAGCCCTTAGAACACCTTCCCCCCTCAGCCCCTCCCTCCTTCCCACCAACAGCGCAGGGAGACAGGGCCTGGGGGTTTGGTCAGTTCATCACTGAGATTCTCTTCTGCTGCTCTGGGAGAGGAGCCCTTCCCCTGTGAGGCTGTGGGGTCCCTCCCACAGAAGACAATTCTTCATGAACTTCCCCGGCGTGGGTCCATTCTCATGAGCAGCAGCCAAACTTCACCTGCTGCAGTGAATCCCTCCCACAGGCACACAGTCCTCCCAAAACTGCTGCACCATGGCTCTCTCTTCCCACGGGATGCAGTCCTCCAAGGACGGGCTGCTCCAGCCTGGAAGCAGGGGCCCTCTCTCTCCACCGGGTCTCCCACTGGATCACAGCCTCCTCCAGGCATCCACCCGCTCTGGCACGGGCACCTCCCCCACGGGCTGGGGGTGGATCTCTGCATCCCCCGTGGATCCCCAGGGCTGTGGGTGGATCTCTGCATCCCCCGTGGATCCCCAGGGGCTGGGGGTGGATCTCTGCATCCCCCATGGATCCCCATGGGCTGAAGGGGCACAGCTGCTTCACCATGGTCCTCACCATGGGCTGCAGAGGAACCTCAGCTCCGGCGCCTGGAGCACCTCCTGCCCCTCCTTCTCCACTGACCTTGGTGTTGCCATGTTGTTTTCCCTCACATGTTCTCACCTCCTCCTCTTCTCTGGCTGGAATCCAAAATCTTGTGACTTTGTTTTGATTTTCTTCTTAAATATGTCATCACAGAGGCATTACCAACCTCCCTCATTGGCCCAGTTTTGGCCAGCAGCATGGCCATCTTCAGAGCCATCTGCCATTGGCTCTGCCGGACACGGTGGGAAGCTTCCAGCAGCTTCCTCACAGGAGCCATCATTCTGACCCCCCTGCTACCTAAAACCAGGCCCTGACAAACCAATACACAGATGTTAAGAAACTGCTTACAAAAACAGAATCTCACTCTGATTCACTCTGTGGATGTGTCAACAGAATGAAAAAGGGAACCCAAATCTGCTCCAAACTGAGATAAGAATATTGTACTAACAGACACTTTACTTTTTTTTTTTTATTTAAAGCTAAAGTCAAATTATTATTTTCCATGGAAAGCCCCTCTCTCTCATACCTTACTTGTAATAACCTCGTAGTCTTGATATTAAGTTTGTCATAAGGGATGTTGAGGAAAATTTTGTTGTGACTTTGTCTTCAAGCAAACCAAACAAAAGACATCGAGCTTGAAAAGGATCACTATGGTTACCTGGTTTAAAGACCATTATTAATAAAGGGAGAAAACTGGAACTGAGTGAAGCAGTAACTGCAAAAGCATTGAAAAGGTTAGACTAATATTTTTCATCAAAACTTGAACTTCATGTTTTGTTCATTAAATATCTGTTTTAAGGACGCCACCTTAACTCAAAGGGTATAGCTAGGAGAAACCAAACTTAACAAGAAGTTTTAAAATATTTAAAGAAGGTTTTAAAAAGGACAGCATTCATGTTTTGAATTCCTGGGCTAAGGGGTCCGGATGGAGTCCAGTTAAGGTTTAGAGTGGGAGGTTTTCTCCCTTTAGTGTTTTGATAGGAGATAACTGGTTTTAAAATGTTTGCAATGTGCCTCTTAAATCACATATGTTCTGATTTTGCTTCCCTGTTCTTTTTCATGGTGCATTATATATTTGCATGAGACCAGAACCTTAGAAGCAAGAAATCTGAGCTTGAGCTGGAGCTTGATTTAAAACCCAAGCTTAAATATTTTAATGTAAGTCAGCTAACATATAGTTTCCAATCCCAGGGCACAATGTTGGCTTTTCAAAAATCATAAATATGCTCACAGACTCTAAATTCCAGAGAACTCCATACACTTGGTAGTATGGTTTGTAGTGACAGCCACCGGCCTACACAAAGCCCCCATTCTCATCCGCATAGAATGTATTCTGGTTATTTTTTTTCTGGGGTGATTTTTATTTTGAGTTCAAAGGAAGTACACCAAAGCTGGCTGGTGGCCTCCATTTAGGCAAAAAAGGCTTTTTTGCTTTGAAAAAAATATGGATAAACTAAATACCATAGTTTAGGCTTTCATATTAGCCTACTTTATTACTTAAAATAGATGTTTTTGAAGTAAAATAAAAAGATATTTATACCAAAGGTTATAGAAACATGTTCTTTAAAAATTAAGTTAAATTAGAAATGACATTTTTTCTAATATTGATGTAGCTGAAAGTTAAGTTATAAAAGGAGTCAATCATACTAATGCTGGCAGTTTCAGACCACTCTTTTCTAGAATTAGACTCAGCAGAAATATTACTCCAAACCCACATTTGATTAGTAAGTTCCTGTGATGTCAAGATTTAAAGATGAACACATCACAGGTTCAGTCTTGTTGCCAGGTTTCTGACACCAGAGGACTCTGAAGGGCTATTGGGAAGCTGGAATGTTTATTGGTATTAAAAATGAGCATATCACGTGTGCTGTACCCTTTGCTGTAGGTTTTCTGCAGTGCATCACAAATGCTTCCGAATAGTGCTGGTATTTCTGTCAACTAACCTGCCCCCATGTATCCAGGAATTGTCAGGTTTGGTTGACCATGCTCTGCAATGAGAAATCAGGAAGCACTTTCCCTGGTTTTGGACTTTTTCAGGGAAGAATGATTGCTGAATACTGCGGATTTTTATTAGTTTACCTAACCACATTTACTCGCTATTTTGATCTTGCAAAGCCAGCCCCAAACACACAGGGAGTGAAACAGGGTGAGCAGCAGTGTCGCGCTGACCGCCCAGAGGCCAAGCAGGCAACTTGCTAGCAAGCGTCCCAGAGGTGGGAGAGTCTGCAGCTTCACAGTCTGATGGAAGCTCCAGGTGGAGATGGAAGCTCCAGGTGGGGCAGTCTGCTTCTGGGCTCTCGGTGGAGCTGGCAGCAGTCAGTGGAAACAGCTGTGATTGGCGGAGGTAAAGGAGGAAAGAGGGACTTGCTGTAATCCAGCTCTTTATTCCCTGCCCGGACAGCTAGGAAAACAACAAACAAAGAGGAAAGGCAACGAAAGAGCACAGGGAGACCCTTACATGGATTTTTATACATCTGATTAAAGGGGCGGAATAAGGGGACAAACCAGTAAGAAAGTGACAAACAGAGACAGGTACCCAATAACAGGAGTCAAGAGGCGGGATTAATTTGAATGGTCCAATGGGGATTATAACAACGCAGAACTTTCTAGAACTTAATTGAATAAACCTGAAGNTTTCTAGAACTTAATTGAATAAACATGAAGGCAGGGTGGTACAAGGGCGGAGACATAACTTAAGACTGACAACTCGGGGGTGTGGTTTGTTCCTTGGCGCTGCCTTCAGGCTCGCCCTCAGACCCACTGTCCTGGGCTGGAAAGTCCACCCACTGAATGTCCTTGTGGATGTGAAACTCAAAGGTGGACTGTTTTGGACCACCTTTGGTGGCGTGGTGGACCACTGCCACACAGCAGGTCTTCTCTCGCTCAACTTAGAATCACAAAACGTGCTGAGTTGGAAGGGACCCACAAGGATCATAGAGTCCAACTTCTGGTCCTGCACAGCACCATCCCCAAGAGTCACACGTGTACCCGAGTATTGGCCAAACTCTTCTTGACCTCCGTCAGGCTTGGTGCTGCAACCACTGCCCTGGGGAGCCTGTTCCAGTGCCCAAGCACCCTCTGGGGGAAGAACCTGTTTCTAACATCCAACCTAAACCTGCCCTGACACAACTTCAGGCATTCCCTTGGGTCCTGTCACTGGTCCCACAGAGCAGAGATCAGTGTCTGCCCCTCGTCTTCCCCTCACGAGGGAGTTGCAGACTGCAGTGAGTCTCCCCTCAGTCTCCTCTTCTCCAGCTGAACAGACCAAGTGCCCTCAGCAGCTCCTCACATGGCTTCCCCTCAAGTTCCTTCACCATCCTCATGGCCTCCTTCGGACGCTCTCTTTTTTATATTGTGGTGCCCAAACCTGCCCCCAGCTCTCAAGGTGAGGCTGCCCCAGCCCAGAGCAGAGAAGGACAATCCTCCCTGGCCCGACTGGAGATGCTGGGCCTGGTGCCCCCAGGACAGGGATGTCCCTCCCGGCTCCATGGCTCTGCTGACTCAGATCCCACTGGCCATCAACCAGGACCCCCAGGTCCCTTTCTGTGGTGCTGCTTTCCAGCATCTCCTTCCCCAGGCTGTAGGACATCCAGGGTTGCCCCATCCCAGGTGCAGAATCTGGCACTTGCCGTTGTTGAACTTCATACAGTTGATTAGCTCATATTGATTAGGTTGGCTGCAAGAGATGTATAGGACCAGAGAAAGCTTTTGCAACCGTTTTGTGGCAGAGGAGTCCTTCAGGGCTGTAATTAAAAAAAGTTATCTAACCTGGGAGCACTAATCCTGATGTTCAATGGGACTTGAGCCCCCTACATTCTTCAGTTTTTTGAGAATTTCTCCATCTCCCATTTTTGCAGATACCCATAGGAGAAGTATCATAATGTTGCTGTAGGTTGGATCAGCATAGCAGAGGATAATCTTATTATTGTTTCCATTTGCAAGATAGTGGTAGAAGCTCTTCTATCTGAGTAAAAGGATATAAGACATTGAAGGGCTGGAGTGTGTCCAGAGAAGGTAACGGAGCTGGGGAAAGGTCTGGAGCACCAGTCTGATGAGGGGCAGCTGAGTGAGCTGGGAAAGGGGCTCAGGCTGGAGAAAAGGAGGCTCAGGGGGGACCTTGTGGCTCTGCACAACTCCCTGACAGGAGGGGGCAGCCGGGGGGGGGCGGGCTCTGCTCCCAGGGAACAAGTGATAGATATTAGAGGAAATGGCCTCAAGTTGCCCCAAGGGAGGTTTTGATTGGATGTTAGGGAAAATTTTTTCACTGAAAGAGTTATCCAGCCCTAGCACAGACTGCTCAGGACAGTGGTGGAGTCACTGTCCCTGGAAGTTTTAAAAAAACATGTAGGTGTGGCACTTGGGGCATGGGTTAGTGGTAGGCCTGGCAGTGCTGGGTTACTGGTTGGACTCAATGATCTTAAAGGCCTTTTCTAGCCTAAACAACTCTGTGATACTATGATTCTGTATACAGAATATAGGCAGGTATTCTATATATTCTATATACAGAGTAGGATTGGAACCTGTTAGACCCTGTGGTCTTGGGAGTCAAAGGAGCCCCAAAGGTAAACCCATAAATGACCAAAATCTTTAGTATGGTTTCTCCCCAGTGGTTGCTGTCAGAGTTAAATCTAAAACTGGTCTGTAATTCCAACTCTTGGAGTTTGTTCCATAACTGCATTTTATAGCTTAATCTCTACCACTTGATTATTTAATGAAGATTTTTCATCTAGTGTACTGAAGATTACTCTGCTTGAAAATGGCTAAGAACTGCAGAGGACTATCTTTCCATTCATAAGTATATACTAAATATTTCCTGCATACTCTCTGTGCTTTTTTCTATGTCAGGATTTTGGGGCTTCTCTGATCACCTCTGCGGTAGCCAAGAACCATCTTTTAGCCTCACACTGTGCAGACCTTGGAGGAAGTGGCCCTTGTCCCAAGGAATTTAAACTCTCTGAAAAATTGTGCTGAAAGAGAATAGTGGTGTTAATTTCAAGCTCCATTAGAAGCAAAAGGACTGATATTTATATACATCCCCTGTGCTGTAGTTTGGACCCTTTGATATTTTGTTTTAGTGTGGTGCTTAAATATCAGAATGAAGAGTGCTTTTGAGGTCAAAGAGAAAATGGGGAGTGAGGTCTTGTTAAATGAATGTTGACAGGAATTCTACATTAGACTCTTAAAAAAAAATTCTATTGCTGTTGTGCCAACAGTGCACTCGAGGGGCGCTCCTCCCTCCTCTGGCCACTTTATGATCAAAATGTGTAGGTTCTGGCAACCCCAATATGCTGATGGGCACCTTACGTGGTTCTTCCTGCTGCTGCCCCAAGCACGAGCGTGGATGGAGCAGGGGAGAAGACGGGTTTGGTCCAAAGGAATGGGAGTGATGGGGCAGGCGGTGCAGCTGTTGGTGCCATTGAACTGGCAGCTTGAAGGAGAGGTGCTGCCTCTTGGATAAATCCCCTCTGAGAGCTTGTCCAGCGCAGAGCCGGCTGCTCTGCCGTGGCTCTGGGTTTGGGGCACTGATTCGCCTCCACAGTGTCCCAGAGCTGCTGCTTTAATGCTTCTGACAGTGCAGGACTGGGGGTCCTGACAACACAGTTCATTTTCTAGAGGATGCTTGTTTCTGTAATGTTTGTCTCCATCAGCTTGGTTTCCGTTTGGTTTATGTTTATTGCAGTTTTGATTCCCATTCTAGCAGTTTTCCAAATTATGCCAGGAGTGAGCTAACAAGGAATATTTAAGAACAGTGATAAGATGGTGTCTGCTACTTTGTGCTGTTTAGAAAAGTAGCTGTGCAACGAGGAATAGAAGTGTTCCTGATGAGAGTGTATTAGTTTAAATACAAACATTTCACGTGTGTGCTAATTATCCAGCTGTAATCCAAATGAATGTGGTTTTGCACCAGGATCATCCAACCTCTGTTCATAACTGTTGGAATCACAATGCCTCTTGGATAGCTGGGCTGCTGTTTCCAGCAGAGTATGTGGAAACAGAGGATTTGGTTACACTGAAACTAGTATTTAACAAAGCTGAAAGTTAATCTGATCCTTTTTGTAGTCAGCATTCATATAAATAATTTGGACGCCTTTGTGCAAGGCCTGCTCTTTAGTCGGCATTTACCCAGTGCCTACTCCAACATAATCCTGATCCATACCTGCCATCTCCTATGTTAGTGCCTGACAGTGTTCAATCCTAGTGATGGGCCTGATACATTTCATAAGTGTACAAGGTGGATCAAGCATTTAGAGCTGTCCAGTGAACATCTGTGCTGGCAGAGTTGTATCAGCTAACAGTAAATGAGGTGTCCCCCTGGCAAAACACAGGTACTTGTTGAAACTGCACTGTGGAGAACAACAAACCAGCCAAGTAAAACAAATGCATGGAAAAGAAACAGTAGTTCATGCTGTAGTGAAGATATATCATACAGGTGTATACAGACTTAATTAGTGTTTCAAAATAATAGGTTTGAATGAATCTTTTTTCTTTCTTACATAGAAAAATGACAATGCAGCTATATAAATTCAGTCTTTTCCTATATAAGGGGGTTTATATATAAAAACATTTAACCATAAAATGATTTGCAACAGTGAGTGTTTCGGGCAATTTCCCTTCTGTGTCATGGGAAAGCAAAGACACAAAGAAATACACACACCGATTGGGAGTTTGTTCTGTCATGCTGCGAGACGTGAGCATGGCCATCACAGGGATTTCTCTTCTGGAGTCCCACTCCATGAGCAATCACTCCTGAGCAGTGAGGCCCTGGCATGGCAGCCCCTGATCACAGAATTGTTAGGTTTGTTAGGCCACAGGAGTGGCCCCAAGGAGTGCTCTGAGGCTCTGAGGCAATAGCACCCTGGGGTAGGAAATGGAGCTGAGGGCAGCAGGGTGGAGGGTTTTGATGCTTACATGTGGTTCGGGTCCATGTTTTGGAAAGGTTTCCCCCTTGTTTTGTTTCTAATCTCTTGTCTGCTTAGATATGAAATGGGATAGTGATGTGATGCTTACCTCACCCAGAAGATGTTTTTGATTTTGTAGATTAAAAGCCTTTTATACAACTGATGTATTAGATTTTTTTTCTGGGAAATCCTAACTAAACCATGAAACTTCACTTTTTCTCTGTTGCAAGCCTTAATCTCTTGTGCTTTGCTCAACAGGAATTCCCCTTGCTCCCCATGTAAAATAAACATAATTTAAAGTCACTTCATCTTTCTGAATTTTAGAGTCACATCTCACCATAGCAGTGTTGTTGCAACTGTGATTCAGAGATGTGTTTAAAGATGTAAGAATGGTAAGTTTTGCATTTACATTTAGCTCTCAAATTTTGCAGTATATAGACAAATAGAGATAGTAGCCATGTTTTCTGAGGAAGATGGACTATAGAATTATTTTAAAGAAAATAATGTTAATAAATTCTGCTTTATTTTTTTAAAATTATTTGGAAAATAGCATATATGGTGGATCTAATATGCCACTAGAGAAATTTATATTCCTCTCTTTTTCTCTCTGTATTTTAACCTATCTGAGGATATTCTGTGACATAGCCATAATGGCACCAGACATTGTAGTCTTGTGTTAATATTTCGTGGGTTAAAGCATCCCCCAGTAAGCTCTTAATGTGACGGATTTTATCAGTGCTGTGTGGTAAAAGGGTCCCCACATGGGCCTGGACACAGTAGACCAGAGCAGTTTTGGAAGTCTCTTGTTTGTCAATGACCTGGTGATTTTCTGGACACCTCTGGAGGAAGGGTGGAGGGGGAGGCAGAGGTAGGCTGTGAACAGCAGCTTGAAGCTGCTCTGTCCAAGGTTAGGGCTACTGTTAGAGATGGAAATCTGGCAAGAAAAGGGTGCCTGGGATGAACCAAACACTGGAGTGTGAGGAGATCCAGGGGAGGTTGAGGGTGCTCATCAGTTTGCCAGGGAGATCAAAATATTAGAATCCTCTTGACGAAGAAAGCATAAATCTCAGCATTAAAAACAGATGCTTTTAATCTTGCATATGATACAAAATCTCTTGTGATAAGGGATTTTTCTATTATACTTTAGCAGCTCTGAGGAGTCGTGGATTAGACCTGTATCACAACAGTAATTCACAGGAGGCTGTGTTTTGTCTTGCTATGACACCAGCTACTATTGTTTTTGATCTGCAGCCTCTGAAGAGGGATGGTGCATCTTCTGTGGGAGGTGTTATGAGTGCAGATTAGTTAGACAAGTGCTGGAGTGAATGCATAAGTAGTGATTTTGCATAATGAGATATGTGAAATCCCAGTGGAGGTTGTTAAAACAGATAGACAGCCTGTGGTAAACAACAAGGAAGGTAGGCTTTGAAAACAGATGGCTTTGAAAACCTGGCAAATGACTGTTCCATACTTAAAAATCAGTTTTGTTAATGGAAACTATCTTATTTTAAAAAACCAAACCAAAACAAATAAACAAATCTGAAAAAGCTTAGGCTGTATATTTTCACAAACCTGAATGTGTTAATAAAGTTCTGTGGAGAACCATACATCATCTGTCTTTCCTGCCATACGTGTGTGTGAGCGATGGGCTACACAACTCGGAATGTTCTGCAGCAATCCGTTGAGCTTCCCCATGCAGCTGCTTCTACCTGGTGGGGATGTTGCTCTTCATTATCACTTGGACTCTCTCTATGTGTGTACTTTTCATTGGGAATTTAATCTTGCACTCAAAGGCTTAATTTGTCTTGAAAGACAGAGCCTACGAGTGAAGTGGGAATATAGAGGAATATTTCTGCTAGTTGGAAAGGGCACAGAAAAGCCCAATGCAATTTGAATTACAGCACTGCTAAAGTTAGGGCTGGCCAGAAGATGAGATACTGTTTTGGACCTTTAAAATGTAGCTATTTTCCATGTTTTCTATGCCTTTGGCATAGGCAGTAGGAGGTGTGAGATTGGGACCAACCTTCTCTTGCCATGGCTGTTGTAGGCCCAGTGAGACATCGTCACTCTTCCTGTCACCTGCCTGGGGATCGCACTCTGTGTGCTCCTGCAGGGGACCTGCAGCCTCAACTGGGACAGTGTTAGCTCCAAACAGAACAGCTCCTGCAGTGTGCCAGAGGCCCAGCTCAGAGGCTCACTTGCCAGTGCTGACAGCTGTGAAACACCTTCCCCATGGCCTGAGCCTGAACATGAGACCATTTCAGAAAAATAATGCTTTTTTTTCTCTTCTGGTGCAACTCCTAAAAGCTTTCCTTTGTCTGTGTAAGTTACTCTACAGCCTGTGGGTGAATCAAATCACCTGTCGTTTTCTTAGTTGTTTTGGTGGCTCCCTTAGAACAAGAGATGCTCAGGGCTCCGTGGTCTTGATTGAAACATAGTGTAAGTGGTCCAATTCCCCTTTGGAAAGGATCTCAAATGCAAACAGTGGATTCCTCAGTCCCCAACTTCTGCTGGAATAAAGGCAAGTTCCTATGATTTGAGAATGAGAGATGGGTCATCCTGTGTTCTGAGAAAAATCAGGGACACATGTTCTTGTCAGGCACTTGCCCTTGCCCACTGAGGCTGCTTTGTCTGATCTTGTTTGTGCAGTGATAACTGTGACAGCAGAACTCCTGCTCCAGGGATGGCAGAGTGTGTTGTTAAATCCTGGGGTCTGAGGGCAGAGAGGGACAGCTGCTGTACTCTGCTCTGCTGCTTCCCAGCTCCTTAAAAACATGTTGAAAATGGGATGGCACTTGGGAGATTGGCACAAACCACGTTTGGCATGTCTAGCACATGGCTTGTGCCAATCTCCAGGACAGAGAGCCAAGAGATGCTCTAACGGTGGGAAGTGTCCCTGTCCCCTTGGCCCTTTGTCTTGCAAGGCCAGTGCTGGGGACAAGCCCACTGAGACCGGTGTTGGCTGTGGAGCTGGGGCAGGCATGGAAACGTGGGCTCTGCTTGCATTCACGTTGGATGGGAGAAAGAGCTGCTTGGAAAGTAAGACAAGAAAATTTTAGCCAGTTCATGTTTCTCATAAATTAAACCAAGTGCTTGCTGAATAGCTCATTTCTCAAGGTACCAAGTACAGCTGTTGAGAATTTGTGCCAGTATGTTGTTTTTAATCAAAACCCACTGATTATAGAACTGAATTTGTAGGCATGAGAAGGAAGTGGATTTTCTGCAGCAATTTTCTTTCTTGATTAATTTCAATATGCCCTGTTTTAACATTTAAAAAATGACAGTGTGGGCTTTGTTATTATTCGACATGGTTATCAACATGTAAAGCTAGAAGTGTTGGTTTTGCTTGAAATAAAAATGAAACAACAAACCTGATTTCTTTCCCTTGAGAATTTTTTGATTCCTTGTCAGGATTTTGACTTGAAGCAGTGTCTGCAGATGGAGATCACTGGATGAGCAGCAGCTGAAAAGTCTGACAGGACAGGAAACTGTTTTTGCTTTCTGCTTGGAGAGAAACCTTTGCTATGGAAGGGCTGATCAGAGCAGAGGGTTTCTGCTGCTTCTGAGATGAGTTGCCTGGGTTCTCTCCTGTTGGTGTTTGTACCAACCATTAAGGCATTTCTAGAGTTCTTCCATGCCCTGGACTACCCTCAGCATCATGTTTAAAACCTCTTCTTTTTTTTTCTTTTTTTCCCAAAGAGACCTGCTCTTCATGAAGTAACACTGCCAAATACATTTTTCAAAAGCATTTCAGGTAATGCACTGAAAACTTTCAAATTCTGAGTATTTTTGTATCTAAATAAGAGTTGAGCTGTTCCAAAAAAATCTCACCCCAACTGTCTCAAGATCTGTTATTTTCTGTGCTGCAACAAGACTGTTACAAATGTCTGTCCCAGATCCATGAAGTTCTTACAGAATAATCGAGAAGGGACAGTGTCCTGTCATTCACAGGTTAACAGGCAGACATCCTTGAGCTGAAATATTCCTTTGATTTTTCAGCTGCAGGGTACCAGGATGTTTCCTCTCTGACACTTCACCAGCTCTGCGATGACGAAGACCAGGGTAGCATTTCCCAGCTCTGGGATTGTTGTTAGGAATATTTATTGCACACGGGGGCAGTAGCACACCACAGAGCGGCTCCGGGCGCGAACACTGGCTGGGCTGATGGATGGCTGCGCTCCATACTCAGGGATATTTAGTGTTCCTTAGCTGGCAGTGGGTTTGACAGATATTGGCAAGAAATAATAACTTACATCCAGGTTTATCTTAACTAATAAGTGATGAGCAAAGAGAAGTTTGTATTTGCTATCTTAAAACAATCCATGAATCTTTATCCTGCAAAGTTTTTTTTTTTCCAGCTTTGACATGTGGCCCCTTTCATCTTTTTAAATGTTGCAGGTGCCACCAGAAGCCGAAAGTGAGAAGACTGCCCTTGAGAGCAATATAAAAGCAGTCTTCTTGTGTTTGGAATCAGCACTTGTATTGCATTGCCCTATTTCGTCTATGCTGCTTTTTAAGCTCTTTTGAATGTGTTTTCTGTCATAGAGTTAGTGGTAAAGTTGCTCTACTTTTTAAAGGGATAACCAAGTGCTTAAGTGCTTTGCTGGATCCAGGCCAGAGCTAGCATCTTGCAGAATAGAGCCGATGACAACTAATTTCATCCCAAAAATCTCAGTTTTCTTCACAAACTCCAGTAAACAATGTCTCCTGATAGCCTGTGAGTCCTGGAGCAGCGGCAGTGTCCTGGCATTCCAGATGGCAATGAGCGTGGTTAAATGACTTGCTCAGGGGAGTTGGTAGATGAGTGAGGCTGGGCAGATGCAGGAGGTGGGCTCAGGGGAGGATTTTGCTGGCTGGCTTTATTATGTGTTTGTTATACTTGTGCTGCTGCCTGGGTGGTGTGATTGGGCCGCAATTGCCAGAGTCCGTCTGTTCTGTGAGGTGTTTTCTAAAAGTGCATCCAGAGCTCCAGGGGAAGGTGGAGGGGCTGTAGGTGCTCCCTAATGGGGGAGTTTGAATGACACCACCTTGCTCCAGGGATGAGTGATCGGACTGCTGGGGGTGAGGAGTTGTAGAATGGTGGAATTGGTGCTTTGATCTGCCCAGTCACCCCTGAGTCTGGATGTGTGAAAGGAAATAATGGAAAAAAGAATAAAAGCCAGAAAATGAACAAACAAAACCACTGAGTAACACTTTTTTTATCCTTGTATTTACAAGTCATGTTAGCATTAGTAACTCTGGTCAGGAACTCACCTGAAGCAATTATGCAGGGACTTCCTAATAGTATTTCATAATAACACAGGTAGTTACACAGGGATTATTTTAAAAGAATACATTCTCTGTATTAATCATTGGTTGTTATTGACTTGGTGACACATTGCTGTTGGTGAAATGAACTGTGATATAATTAGTAGCAAATAGTATCCATGCATACCGTGCTAATTATTTTTATGTGAACCCAATTCATTGCTAATATAAATAGCAATATTAATCACAGGAAGTATCAATATTTATGCAGCATGCTTCCATTTAAGTGCATCTGTAGACAACAATGCTTGTACATGCACTGAAGAGAGGCATATGAGGGGTTGGTCCTTTCAATCACACCATGACTTGTTATGTCCATTCCGTGCCAATTGCTCTGTGCTTAGAGCAAAGAGGATGGGAAGTTACTCCAGGCTGCCTCTCTGTAGAAGCCCCATATCTTCAATAGCAAACTGAATTGCACACAGAGGATGTATATTTATATCTGTTCATTATTCCCTCCACTCATTTCTAACCACACTGGCTGTTAGCACCTCTTGGCCTGTGACTTGAAGAGCACTGGGGCACAGTGGGTGTTAGAGAGGATCTGGGTAGGAACAAGAAACATGTTCTGCTCCATTTCTATGGAAATCTCTTGGAAGATGAGGTTCATTTGTGTGAGTTAGGGTCATCTGTCTCTAAATTCCTCATCTTTAAAAGACAGCTGTCATACAAGTGGGGAACAGTGTCAAAAGGAACACTCAACTGCCCCAAGTGAATTTTCATTCTGTTAAATAAAGCCAGGAGAGTATCTGGATGCCAGTGTTTGAGTGCATAGATCCAGCTGCTTTGCTTGTTCCAGTGCTTCTGCTGGCATGCAATCTTTCCTCTTACTTAATGATTTTCCCAAGCTATTGCCTTTAATGAGTGTCATGGATTGTTTCTGGTTTAGCCTTATGCTGACTGTACACGTGTTCTGAAAAATGTCAGATTGGACTGTGCAGGTGAGCGGTGTGAACAGGGCTGGCTGTGCAGACCACAGCAGTCATGGCACTGGGAGGAGTCCCAGAGCTGGGGAAAGCAAGACTGCAGATTGGCATGTGATCCTGACCCTAGGCAGGGATGTACAGTGCATGCTGCAGAAATGCACTCAATAAATTAGACAATGATGTATGGCACAGTACATCACATTCTTGAAGGCAAGGCATATATACTCACCAGATAATGCGGAGCATGTGAAGTATTGAATATATCAAAGAAAGATTAATCTTTGTCTGGGAGTAACCCTGCACATTTTCTGTCTAGTTGAGTCAATGCAATATAATTTAAAATGTGAAGGAAGTGTGCGTGCGTCTGTATGTGGACACAGGAAGAATATGTTTGTACATGTGTTAGGGGGTGTCAGGGTACACATCTGTTACTCTTAATATTAAAAGATTTCCACCTATTATTTTGCAGAAGAAAATGTTCTCTTCACATCTAAGGTCCTTTTCCTAAATGAGGATTAAATGTCCCTTGGGAGAAGTGCTGCAGGACTCGGAAGATACAGCATGTGCTGTCCCAAAAAAGGTCTGCAGACAAGTGAATTTCGTTCTTTCACATCTCACCAAGGGAAGCTGTGGCTGCAGCGTGTGCTGGGTCACCAGTACCCTTCCTGACACCTCAACTGGAAAATCAAAGAACAGTAACTGTCAGAATGTGGCCATTTGGCAAGTATCTGCTCAAAAATGGCTGTGGTTCTGTGAAGGTGCCTGGGACTGAAAGGTTAGCTGGAAATTTTCCATCTGTGTTTTGTTTGTGTTTAAGGATTGATAGTTTGTAGAGTTACAATTGCTACAACTATTTTCACCTCAAAAATTTGCATCTGCTATGTTAACATGAAAAATTAAAACCTTGGTACAATGTATGAAATGATGATTAATTTACAGCATTTATCTTGGCTTACTAATCATTCTGGTTTTAGCTGATAATTTTATTTGTAATCTCCAGAGTTAAATTGCCATAAAATACCATAGTTACAAAGACATTCATGAGCAGTTGAAAGGATATGACACATTGTAATTTAGGAATTAATGCACACATTAAAAAAAAGCCAATTCATGAGAAAGCTGCTAATACATGTACATTGTAGGAGAAACAAAGCAGGAGAAAAAAAGCTGCAAACCAGAAGATAAGCACATGAGTAGTGCAGCTGTGTCACTAAGTGACAGTTTAAAGATACGGTGAATTCCATCCCACCATCTCTGAACAAAGAGCAACAAAGAGCAGAGAAATGTAACAACCACCCAACGATGAGCATGAGCGGTACCAGCTGGAAAACATTCCCCGTCCATGCCTGATTGAGCTCTGCCTTGCTGTCTCTCATAATGTGGATAGCCACAAAATGTTCCCCATTCAATGACACTGAGATGCAGCACTTCCAGTGCAGGAGCACTGGGAAAGGTGTCAGAACTTGTGTTAGCAGGTAATGCACAGCTGTGAGCAGTGTGCTCTCTCTTTGCGGTCCCTAATGATAAGAGTATAGGATGAGTCCTTTGAACACTGCAGTGGTCTCCAAAGCACAGTCTGCTGCTGCAGCGCGGTCGCTGTTGCGCTCTGGCCGCCCGGTGGCCAGACAGACGACGGCTGCAAGGCTCCGGCCGATGGGCCACTCAATGTGGCAGCAAAGGAGCCGGCTGCAGACTGCCCGTGACAGGCTCACAAATTGAGCAGGCTGCGCGCAGATGGTTGCCTAGCAACCAATACGAGGGCAAAGAAGAAGGAGGGACTCCTTGGTGCCTTCAATCCCAGTTTATTTGAAGAGGGGAAGTCCGAGGGTAGGTAGCTGGAAGGGGAGGCAACCCAGAGAGTCGGGGAAAAACCGTTGCACCCCCTTTTTAAACGGGGGCAGTGCAGGGAGGAGACAAAAGGGAAAACCAATAGGGGAATGACAAGGGGTTGACATGAACGAATTAGGGTAAAATGGGGGAGGAACATATTTGAACTAACCAATTATGAACCGAATATAACAGAACTTTCTGGATAATAATACATATGCAACATAAGGTTATAAATATGTATAAAATAGTGAACCAATAGGGATAACATGAACAGAGAACTTGCCAGAATGAGGGGTGGAGTTGCGGTGGATTGACACCCAGTGGGATGGAGCCTCAGTAGTCCACCCCGCCCGTGGGGTTGGACTCCCGGGCTGGAAAATCCACCCACTGAATGTCACCCAGCCCCCATGTGGGCTGGGCCACCGCAACATGCTGCCACTTCAGGTTTCTCAGCCCATCTGCATCCCAGTGTCCTGGTTCCAGCCAGGACAGGGTTAGTTTTGGCAGCAGCCTGAGGGGGCATGGCTGGGACATGGAGTTTATTCTGTACCACCTTACAGAATTGCCAGGGGATGTGAAGAGAATCTTTATCCAGGAGAAAGGGCTCTGTTGTGGTGCAGCGTGGCTGCAATCAGGTTGTGAGCTCCGTGGTGAGCATTTTGGCATGTCAATCGCTCTCTTTTGTTATTAATATTTTGTTATTAATCACACTTTCTAAATTAATATTGTTGCCATTACTGTTCATTTTCTTATCTCGTGGCTGTTTCCAGTGAATTGTTCCTACCTCAACCTGTGATTTTTGCCTTTTGTGCCTCCAGTTCTTCTCTCCATCCTGCTGTGGCAGGGAGGGGGAGGTGAAAGCGGGGGAGCAAGAGAGGAGCGTGGTTCAGAGTCTCGGTGGAGGCACTGAATTGGTGAGTACCAGTCCTAAATCACAAAAGCCTTATTTGGCACCCAATGTAGGGATCGAAGGGTTGAAATAACAACAGATCTGCCCAGAGAGAGTTGGAAAAAAATTTGATCTAAGCATTTGCTGTATTAGGTCCTGAGCCACTGGTCGCAGTGTTGCTTGGTCTGTTCATGTGGGTGTGGTACCTCACCCTGTACATATTCCCTTATGCGCTTCTTGTGGTGCTCTTTTTTAGAGCAGGGAGGGAGTCAGGATTGCTTTGTTGCTGTACTGTGGGATATCAGTTTATGACATGATAATATCAAGGGCAGTTTGGGATGTGTGTTCAGTGCTGATCTCGTGCCCTTGCCTTGGGCATTACCTTTGGGAGTCCATTAATAATCATACCCAGTCTGCAGGGAAAACAGTGGAGGATGATTTTCCCCAGCTTTTCATCCCCTTTTCCTTCTTTAGGCCTGCTACAAATTTCAATTCCCTTTGGATTCCCATTTGAATTCCCTTTTTCACAGTGCACACAATCCATGGGGCAGAAGTTTGTACGTATTACACCATCGTCGTGTGCCAACTCATTGGCATTGATGTCAATGAAAGAAGGAGAAGAAACACTGCTTCAGGTGACTACCCAACTCTGGCACTATGAAGATCATCTTCTTTTTGTCCCTATTTACCTGTGCCTCGGCAC
>VZRV01010672.1:38159-103968 GCA_013398115.1 Falcunculus frontatus | reverse complement strand
CGGGCCGGGCCGGGCCGGGCGCGCTGCGCTGACGCGCGGGGGCGGCACCGCGGCCGCCATTACACGGCACCGCCTCAGCGCGCCCAGAGCGCCGGGCCCACAGAGGCACCGGGGGCTTGAGGAGTGAGGGAGCCTCAAGCCCAGCCCGGCCCAGCCCCCGGCCACGGGCACCTTCCGCTTCACGGCTTCTCCCGGCAACCGTGGCAGGGCCTCACCGCCCTCACAGCAAGGGATTTCTCCTCCAAACCGTATCTAAATCACCCCTTCCCTTCAGATTAAAACCGTTCCGCCTTGTCCTGTCCCTCCATGCCTTGTCCCCAGTCCCTCTGCAGCTCTCCTGGAGCCCCTTTAGGCTCTGCAAGGGGCTCTGAGCTCTCCCTGGATCCTTCCTTTCTCCAGGTGAACATTCCCAGCCCTCCCAGCCTGGCTCCAGTTTATGAAGAAACTACATTTACTTTGCCCTGCTAAAACTTGGTGCTCTGAAGAAAACTTGGGGATAACGTGGGTGAAGTTGCTCCCCAGTAGCTGGGAGTGAATTTGCATAAGGGTACTTTTGGCACCGGAATGGGCTCTAAGGTCTGCCCAAAGCCTTCCCTTCTCCAAGATAAAAATTTCTCTGTCCAGACCCACCAGTGAGTTTAAATCCTCAGGGATCTGAAAATCCCAGGCAATAATTAGGTTGTGCGCAGCTGCGTTACTGCCTGAGACAAGACATGGGGTATTTACCCTCATTTGTCCTGTCCCTGACCAAAATACAGCTTTATTTAACAGAAAAACACCCAGTGTTTCCCTATCCTTACCTGCAAAGCTGCCCTGGTCAGTGCCCAGCACCAGCCTCAGGGCTGGGGGACAAATACTTTATTTTACATGGGTTGGCCTTGTCCTTTCAGTGAATCCAAGGGTGAATGGGAATTTCAGCATTTCCAGCACTAGGATTTGTAATTCACGAGTTAATTTTCTCTGGGGAGCCACAGGTGTGTTGCCAGGTGTTGGATGTACCCTCATTTAAACACCATGGGAGGGACTGGTAAGGAAAACCCACAGGTGCTTCCCTGAACAAGTGAATTTAACTTTGGAGAGACACAGTGAGGCTGTGAGAGTTCTAAAGTTCAAGTTCAGAGGTGAAAGGCTTTGCTTTTCAGCACAGGATCTGATGGAGCTCCTTTGGTGAAAGCTTGGCCTTTGATGGCAGCTGGGCCAGCTCGGAGCTGAGCTCTGTCCCCTCTTGGGATGGATTATTTGGGATGGAAAAAATCATCCCATGGGCAGGGACACCTTCCACTATCCCAGCCTGTCCAAGCCCCATCCAACCTGGCCTGGGACATTTCCAGAGATGGGACATGAAATCTCCTTTCTTATTCCAGAGGTTTTCCATCTTCCCTTCAAGCAAATTCTCTTCCCACAGCGGCTTCTTGCATTTAATTTTCCCTGCTGTCTGGAACCAAAGCAGCAAGGCCAGAGTAATCTCCAAGTTTCTGTGCCCAGAGACTTTTTGTGTTTCCTGTTGCTCTGGAGGGGGATTTATGGCCCTGAACAGTGGAAGAAGAGAAATATCCTGATAATCAACTGTCCCAGTCCATCCCAGTGTCAGAGCCACGGGTGCTGGGACAGTGTGTGACCTGCAGGGAAATGAAGCAGCTCCTCCGGTGTAAAACAGTCCACAAGTTCAGCATCCAGCCTGCAATGACATCAATTATTCATTAGCTGTCAATTACCCTCCTTTCTGCCGCTCCTCAGCTTGGAATTTCAGAAGCACTCGGTTCTTGTCTGTTCTCAGCTCTCCCGGGCTCGGGGCAGGGTTCGGTGGCTTCACAGCTGTGGGAGAGCTACCAAAGTTCAATTAAACCATTTATTCTGATTATTTAAATAAAAAAAAACCTCTGAGGTTTCCTCGCAATGTCATTTGTTTGGGTTTTTTTTTTTTTTCCTATGGCAGCTTGGTTTAACCTGGATCATACTGCTGCTTTTTTATGGGCTGAGCTGGGCTTCCAGTGCTGCTGGAAGCTTTCTAGGAAAGCATCCCGATGGGCAGGGCTGGGCACAGCCTCGCAATTCCATCCTGGAAATCTGCGAGGGCTTTTTGGGGCCGTGTACGTTTTGTTCCAGGCAGCTGGAACACAGACAGGGTCAGGGGAGCGTCTGTGCCGAGGAAACGCTTCCAATGCCTACGGAAGGATTTCACCATGGAAATGCCTCTGGGCAGAAAAACCCAAACAGAGAGAATATGGAATGGCTTAGGTTGGAAAAGGCCTCTGAGATATCCGAGTCCAGCCGTTCCACCAGCACTGCCCCATGTCCCCAAGTGCCACATCCACACGGGGACTCCACCTGAGTACCTCTTCCACGGGGAAATTCCCCAAAATCCAACCTGAGCCTCCCCTGGCCCAGCCTGAGGCCGTTCCCTCTCCTCCTGTCCCTGTTCCCTGGGAGCAGAGCCCGAATCCCCCCGGCTGCCCCCTCCTGTCAGGGAATTCCAGAGAGGGGAAAGATCCCTCTGGATCCTCCTTTTCTCCAGGCTGAGCCCCTTTCCCAGCTCCCTCAGGAATTCCCCATCCCTGGACACCCTCCAACCCCAAAACCCATCCCTGATCCCCCTTTTTCTCCAGGCTCAGCCCCTTTCCCAGCTCCCTCAGGAATTCCCCATCCCTGGACACCCTCCAACCCCAAAACCCATCCCTGATCCCCCCTTTTCTCCAGCCTGAGCCCCTTTCCCAGCTCCCTCAGGAATTCTCCAGCCCTTTCCCAGGACACAGAAAAGTTAAGCAGCTTAAGAAATTGTAACCCCTAGGATCATAGCAAAGCATACAAAAGGCATTTTTTTGCTCAGTTATATTTATTTGAAAACCCTTCTGCTTTTCATTAACAGCTTAGATGCAAATTCACATGCCGAGATCTGATTTTGAACACACAGCCAAGGAAATTCCATTAAACGGAATTTTAAAAGGATCAGATCTGCCTGAGGTGTGTAAATGCAATGTGCAGCTCACCTGGCCAAAGTGCTCCTGTCGCTCCAGGGCAGGGTTTGGGTGGTCACAGCATCTCCGGGAGGTTGCTGGTTCCTGTTACTCATTTTTGGGAAAAGGAGGCTGGAATTCTCTGCTAGAGGCAGCATCTTCCAGTGCTTTCAGTTTTCCAAGATACCATAAATGGCTGGAGGTGGCACTCGGGGCTCTGGGCTGGTGACAGGGTGGGGATCAGTCCCTGAGTCACAGCTGGACTCCATGGCCTTGGAGGTCTTTTCCAACCTTAAACCATTCTGTGATAATCTATTAATTATCTTTTAATTATCCAGTCTTTAATACCTCCCATCATTCTGCCCCTTGTTCCTGCCTAGGAACCAATTCTAACCGAGTGGGAGATCCCACCAAGGACCAGCTCCAAACCCCTGAACATTCCCGAGAATCCTTCAAAGGAGCAGTTGGCTGCAAGTATCTCATTCCCTGCTGGATCAGCAGGAATTATCTGTATTTTTGTACTTCTGGGTCACAGCTATTTAAGAGCAGATCGTTATAAAAATAAACATCATTTATTTCGCAGAGCAGATGCAACTTCTTCTTCAGAACCTCATTAAATTTTCCTAAAAATGTAACACGTGAGGCTGCTGCCAAAAACTATTGGCAAACAACAAAAATGCCATAGGACTCCGGGTTTCTCCTGACTCTCCCGAGCATTTTCCCAATCTTAGTGCAGGACACAAAGAGACTGGACAGACTTTTAAACGCTTTGTCGTTTTGTTCATTTATTGTAGAAAAGTTATTGTAATGCAGTTCATCTTTGTACATCTAAATTCCATAAAACGAATCCATAGAAATGAGGATACTATGGGCATGCAGTCTGCATGATCCTGGTCACAAAAATAACACCACTTTTTTTTTCTTTTTTTAAAATTTTTGTAGTTTTCTTTGAAAGCCACTAAAAGCAGAGGGAGAGCAGAGCATGCACCACTGTACACATTGCATAGTATATGGTACCCACATGCCTGGTCGGGTGCTACACACACAGGGTCTATAGGGCAAAACAAAGGGAAAATCAGCAGAAAACACAAATTTGGGGTGGCTCTGTCCCAGTAAAGGCAGTAATGTCTTCACCAGCGTGGCTCTGAACTGGCTCCCAGTGAGGCAGCGCTGCCAGGCTCTCACTGGGAGCCAGTCTGGCTGAGAAACAGAGATTTTTCTGGGATCTGAGAAGCCCAAGGTCTGGAGTTTGCAGTTGGAATGGCTGATCCCAACCTTCTCCCCTCTCTGCTTCCACACAATCTGCATTTTGCTCGCCTCCCTCTCTCTGTCTGCACCAGAAGGGAATTGATCAGGTGTGTCCCAATCCTACACGTGCCTGGGCCCACGCACACATTCCTTAACCTCACCTCCCTTCAGGGTTGCAGTTGTCAGGAATTTGGGGTGCTGGGATGCTCTTCCCTCCCCACCTCCACAAACATTTACTGGGAGTGTTTCATTCCCGACCTTGGGCTGCTGGTGGATTCACCAGTCACATCCCAAATCTACACATTGGCCAAAATTAAAGTTATTAACGTGATTTCAGCTTCCAGGAGGAAATCAGCAGAAATGGATGCAGTGGGCTTTGTGATTTTAAAAGGTTCTTTTTGCTGTCATTAATTAATTCATATGGAAGGGATACAAGTTATTGAAAAATCAATCCCATGTGCAAAATGCCAAAATCAACTGCTGAAGTATCAGGCAGCGAGTAAACAGATCAAAAATGCAATAAATCCACTGATGCTGGATCAGAAATCTCCCCCTTGGTTCCAAAAACACGATGCCAGACGCAGGAGTGGAATTATTGTAAATTTGTGCTATTACAGATGTGCTTCTTTTCCCTTGCTCTGTTTTTACACCGTTGGCAGAAGAGAGCATTCTGAGCTCTGTGGGTTCTCTGCTGCAGAGCAGAGTCAGCACGGGGATGTTCCAGGGAATCACAGTTTGGTTTGCAGGCAGTATTGATAAGGCAGGGGATGATCATTACCTCGCTCTTGGACAAGACAGGAGTTGGTGTCCGTGGATGTCAGGACAGAACTCACTCACTGCCGAGGAATTTGGTTTCCCAAATTCCCAAGGCAGGTCCATAACCCATCCTGAGGCCAAGCCAAGGCTGCTCCCAGTTTCAGAGGAATAAAGGAGTGACACTCATTAACATCTGAAATGATTTCCACCTCCTCCCCAAATTCTCTGGCTGGATTTAATCACAATATTTCTCCTGACTTCTTGAGTGGATTCCACACACAGTGAAAGAAATCTGAAATTTCACTCCTAAATAGCATTTTCACCTTTTTCTTTGAGTTAATTCCTTACATATATGTTACAACTTTATTAAAATTTCCCTTTCTTTTTAAAGCCTTAATTTTTCTATATAAAATAAACTGGGCTTGCTAACAACCTCACCAAGGTTATTCAAACGACACCACGCTCTCTTTTAGGATCATTTTAACTCCATTTCCCCAGAATTAAGCTTGGCTGCATTACAGGGTCCTGCAGCCTTTTTGGGACTAAAATTTGAGGGAATGAGAGGCAACTCCAACAAAATACATGGCAGCAGAATCCCATGGATCCAAACCTGGACTGGCACCAACAGGAATAATAGAACTGGATTTTAAAATACTCATTTTTAGGAGCAAACACAGGTTTGTATAAATGGCATTTTATAAAATATGCATCTGATTTTGTCATATGTAGTCTCCAATTATTTTGCCTTAAAAAAAATCAGGGATGTGGGATCAAGGACAAGTTTCAGAAGTACCAAACTTGTGAAAGAAAATACTACAGAGGACACATTTAATGTATTATTAAAGAAAAAGGAGTGTCAGAACCCCTGACAAATCAGTGTGCTGTGAACAACAGGAATAACAATATTATTTTGGAATGGTGAAGTCAGTAAAGACAGGAGATTCTGGCTGCTCCAGGGAATTCTGTGGTGCTGAGACCAAACTGAATTCAGAAGATTTGGCATCAAACTGAAGTTACAAATATCAGCAGCTGTGAGTTGCACATCCCATGGGACAAATGTTTGGGATCAGGAAAAGAATCTGTACATGTTAAGATACAACTCCAGGGAGAAAAGTATTTGAATTTCAAAGTTCAACAATTAAAATAATTGATTCACAAACATAAGAATGTGCTGAATTTTCTCTTTAGAGATTGTTGTTACCACCTTGATTGGTTAAATCCTTGTTAATCCCAAAGTGTCTGAATGAGAAACTCAGACAGCAACAAAACTTTAAAAAATCCCTGTTTTATAAACATTTCTAAACCCTCTGTCTGTGCCAGAGCTTAGAACAGAGCTCTGGTTTTTAGCATTATTTTAATAACGAGAGATGATGTGAGGACTGCAGAATGAAGCTGGATTGGTTCAGTCAGGAACACACGAACTCCACAATTTCAACTAAAACCACAACAGAGCTGCTCTGCAGTGCTGGAATCCCACCAGGAACACGGAGTCACCAATTCTGAAGCCCAGCACAGCTCTCACTCCTTACTGTGTCCTAAACAGAAACTCCTTTTTCAAACAAAGACTGCCCACAGTATCTGCAGTAAATGCTGAGTCTCCCAGCATGGTTGGTGTATTTGTACTTAAAGAATATTTCTTTTCAAAGAATTAAACACCCCAGCAAGGAATGAGACCTGCAGGGCCCCTGGTTCCTTATATTCCAATGGAATGGGCTTTGGGATAAACTCAGGACACCCAGGAGTCAAGGCAGCTTAACCCCATGGAATAAAGGACCTCAGGCCCAGCCCTGACTTCCCCAAGTTTGTTTTTGTCAAACCCAAGTCGTTTTGGCACTTGAGATGTTCAGGTGATGGGACTGTGCAGGTGTGTGCAGGGTGGGGATCCTTCCCTCACCTGGTGTGATGTGGAAGACTTCAAACAAGGCTCTGAAAGGCTCTAGGAAATCTATGTCAGTGCTTTGCAGCAACTGCAAATATGCAAATCTCCTCAAGCAGGTAATGAGCTGATCCCTAATCTACTGCAGAATAAAGAGAAGCAGCTGCTGCCCAGGGTTCCACAGCTCCCCTGTGAGCAGGACTTCAGTGCACAAACAAGGGACTTAGGAAAGCTCAAAGAATGGGTCACCCAACACCTCCTTTCTCATGCAGGTCTGGGTGCTGTACATGGAAAAAGGGCTGGAAAACTTCCTGGAGGATCTCCACTGTGCTGCAGCACAAATTCCTGGAGGAGGCAGCTGCAGCTGCTGGTCCCAGGCCGGACCCTGCTGTGTTCCCTCAGCCTCAGAGCTCCCCTGGCATCTGCAGCCTGAGGGAATCAGCCAGGATCAGGTCTGGCAGATCCATCCAGAACTCTGGGACTCCAGTGGATGCAGAGATTTCCATATTTTCCTTGGTAACTGGTCCATTTGGATCACCCAGTGGTGCTGGAGCTGCCTGTTAGGCAGTGGGGTCATTAAAATGATGAATTCATCAGGTGTCTGCCACCTTTTAGTGCTGCTGGAGATAGGTGTGGGTGTCTCACAAACGACATGGATCACTTTTCCCAGTAACTTCAAGAGGATAATCAGACTCCAGGATGCTGGAAACACCAGTGGTCTTTGCCAGCTGGTGCAGGAAGTAGAAGAAACCGGAATATTCCAGAAATTCCTTCAGTGCTACATGCTGTCAAAGCCTGGTGTCAGCAGGCTTTGGGAGGAAAACGAGCAAATAAAAAAATTAATGATCCTTTTTTTTTTGAAAAAAAAAAATAGTTGTGACATGAACCTGCATAAACAAATGCATGTTCAGCATAACTGTGTCAGTGCCAGGGAATGTGTGAGGTGGGGAATTTCGGGAGGCTCTGCCTGGAGATGTCAGTGGTCGTACAAAATGGGCAATGGGGGTCAATTTTCAATCCCATGGGATCTAAGGCTTCACTGATGGTGTAAAACACAAGGTCCAACCACAGGAATTCATCTCTTGGAAGGAACTCAAGACTCAGGAGGTGAAAGAAATGATTGTTAGGAAGTAAGGCAGCAATTATCTCCAAGGATTTATCATAGCTCTTGGAATCCAAAGCTTGGCATCAGCTCTACGACTTCCCCGTGAGCAGATTTTTGTCTGGTATTCCCTTTTTATTGCAATTCTGAGCGAGATGTTGTTTGAAATGTTCATCGCTGATGACTGTTGAACCCCTCTCCCTCCCCTCGGATTTCATGGCTGCAGTGGATCTCCTGGAGAGTTCTTGTGCGCCGCTGGAACTGTTGGACATTCAGAGCTGCATCTGGGAAGATGGAACACGTGGGCAGCTACTCGGGGTACTGGAATGTAGGAACTCTACACACTGGGCCAGAGGAGGGGATTGTTCTCCATTTCAAAAGCAGGAGAAAAATGGGAGAAAAATCGGATGTCTCTGTACTCCTGTTCCATTTTGGGACTTCTAGCTGTGTTCAGGTAAAAGAGAGGGAAAAAAAGACTATTCCCAACCTCCAAGCACACGAACGATGGAGTTTGTTCCTTTTCCTGTCCCTAATTCCTGTCTCCTGTCGCAGTTCCTCCCTGCTGGTCCCGACAAAACTGTCAGGACTGGCTGAACTCAAGAATCATTTGGCTGCAACATTCATGCCAGGTCTAAAAATAATTTCAAACTGGAAAGTGTTTTGTAACTGCTGCAATAATTTGGGATATTTGGCACTCTCGAGAGTTTACATTTGGTTTGTCTGAAAAAGCCATTCTGGAAAGAAATCGTTACAATAAATCCTTTTATTCTAACCTGAAATGGAAATTGAGCTCCCAGCAAACAAATACTGGAGCTGACTTTCTGACTTCCAGTGGTTTGTAATTTTCAGATTTTTCTTTGTATTTGTTTTTTTTTTTTTTCCCAACATGCTCACGTCGACTTTCCAGTCAATTCACCCAAATTCCAACAGGAATTGGTTTATAAATTGGTTCCAACTGGAACTGGTCATTTGGAATTTCCAGCACAGGAAATTATTTTATAAGTGCCTCGATAAGTACCCGAAATTACAAACGGATGTGTCTAATACCTAACGACAAGAAAAAAATATGGCTATAAATGCAAATGCTGTACTAAACCCAAAAATAATCCCAAAAACAACCTCTATGATCGGGCAGAAACGGAAGGGCCGGGCTGGATTTTGCTGCCCCCTAATTAAACATCAATGACAGCAGCGTGCAACCGCAGTGTCACTGTCGCACCTGCCAAATTAACATGATCTAATTGTTATTCCTAGCTACGTTATGGCACGGTATCAACGGATGAATCCTGTTTTTCCCCAGGTCCCCGGACTCAGAGCCGGTGCCGTGAGTCGTGGCTGTATCCGCCGGGGGAGCCGCGGTTCCGGTGGGGTTTGTACGAGTCCTGGTAGGGGTCAGAGTATTCCTCTTCCACGAGGGGATAGTGGTCTCGGCTGTGCTGGGAACTGGAAGACAAGCGGTTCCTGCTCTTCCGAGCCCTCTCGTTGTGGTAATTCTCGTCGGAGCTCATGAGGCCGCGCCGCTCGACGGGCGAGTTCTCGGCGGAGTGGCTGCCGTGCCTCCCGCGCTGGCTCTGCGGGGGCCAAACAAGGGCAGCGTTAATTCCCGCACCGAGGGGGCTGCCCCAGCTCAGCTCAGCTCAGCTCAGCTCAGCTCAGCTCCTGCCGAGCCCGACCCGCGGCCTTCCAGCAGCCAGGGCCCCGCGGGGCTCCTGTCCCGGCTCGGCCCGGCTGCTGCAGGGCCCCGCTCGGTTTCCTGAGGCGGAGGCAGGAGCGCGGGCTCGCCCTGCTCAGTGTTACATCGAGCATGAAAAGTGAGCTGATGTAGTCAGCATTTATCACTTTTCTCTGATCAGGAACATTTCACGCTGCTACTCTGCTTAGGGAATGTCTAAGCGTCCGTTTCTGTGGTTTTGGAAAACATCTGAAGATGTTTGGGTTGTTTTTAAAGGTGCGGCTCTGAGCCTTATTTAAAACCCTTCCTATCACCAAACCAATGATGGGCTGCTCAGAAGGCAGCCAAGGGGAGGGTAAAATCATTAGATAATAACAAAGTCTTTCAACTAAAACACAGTATTTAAAATACATTGACAGAAAATCCCTTCCTAAGATAATTTTTTAATTAGAAGCCCTTGCTCTCCTCACATTCCCATAATGACAATGACCATCATTTGTCACGTGAACAAAATTAGTTCGTATTTTTTTGCCAGTTAATGGCACAATGAAGAAAGAGCCTAAAGTAAGTATTTTGTTTGCTTTCACCACACATTAAACCTCTCAGGAGTATCAGCACCCATCTCTCAGGCCAAACTCCATGCTGAAACTCCAGCCCCTGCTCTCTGGGATATGAAACCTTCCTCCTGCTGCTACAGCCCCTGCCTGGCGACTGTTTTCCTGAATAATTTATACCCAAGGCTGGTGTGGAGGGGCAGGGATGGAGCAGGGGGTGTGAGGTTACAGCTCCGGGGCGGTGCCACCAGGGAGACTCCTGGAGAGGGACCCCGAACAAGGGGTTCCCTCTGCAACCTCACCCCCAGCTACTGGGGAGAATTCCAACCACGGGATCCCCAAGTTCTCCTCGGAGCACCAGGTTCTAGTGGGGATTATGGCAAAGTGCTTCAGGAGCTAAGGGCAGCCTGGGAGAGCTGGGGGTGTTCACCCAGAGAAAGCTCTGGGGAGAGCTCAGAGCCCCTTGCAGGGCCTAAAGGGGCTCCAGGAGAGCTGGAGAGGGACTGGGGACAAGGGATGGAGGGACAGGACACAGGGAATGGCTTCCCACTGCCAGAGGGCAGGGATGGATGGGATACTGGGGAGAAATCCTTCCCTGTGAGGGTGTAAGGTCCAGGCTCAGGGTGCCCAGAGCAGCTGTGGCTGTCCCTGGATCCCTGGCAGTGCCCAAGGCGAGGCTGGTTGGGGCTTGGAGCAGCCTGGGACAGTGGAAGGTGTCCCTGCCATGGCAGGGGGGGCACTGGATGGGCTTTAAGGTCCCTTCCACCCCAACCCAGTCTGGGATTCCATGATGAATTACCCTTGTGTGTGTGTGACACAAATGCAGTTTGGATGTGTAATCCCCTCCTCAGTTGCAGCTTTAACTCTCTGTGCTCACCTCTGTGCCTTCCCTGTGGTAATTCACCTCTCGGGCTGCCTCCTGCTGCTTTCCTGAAAGCTTCCCACCTCCCTGGGCTGTGCTCATCCCAGTGCTGCTGCTGAGCTCCTGGGGTGTCAGCATGGGACACACCTGGCGTGGTTACACACTGCTCTCATGTCCCAAACAACTTTTGATCCTGCTGTGTGATTGGAATGACAACCTGCAGGAATGGACTTGAAACCCCAAGCCCCTGGAGCCTAAAGAACACATCTCCCCAAAACCTGAGCTATAGGATTTGAGTCCATGCACTGAAATGAGACTGTACTGTGTTTAGAGCTAACGAGTCACAGAGGGAAACGACTGGTTCCAAGGAGTTAAGAGAATCCCAGGATGGCTTGAGTTGGAAGGGAAATTAGGGATCACCCAGTGCCACCCCTGCCATGGGCAGGGACACCTTCCATTATCCCAAACCCCATCCAGCCTGGCCTGGGACCCTTCCAGGGATCCAGGGGGCAGCCACAGCTTCTCAGAGCAATAAATATTTTTCTAGGCAGTGTTGGCAAAGATCAAATTTACTCTTCCCCCTCAGCTCAGCATCGAGCTCTTCCTTGAAGGAAAGTGATCCCCAAGGATCAGGTGTGGCAGACCCAGCACTGCCACCTGTGCCCTCTCTGACTGCTCTGGATCTGTGCCACAGAACGTCACCCTCATGACTTCCCTGAGTCAGGAGTTCAGTCAGAACTTTCAGTTCTCAGTAAACCAAAGTCCAGGTCACAGCCAGGTAAAAAAGGGAGCCTCCCAAATCCGGATTTGGTGAAGCAGGGACAGGCTGTCCCAGCACACCTGTACCAGGCTCACTGCTACGTGAGGCTTTGGCCTTTTGCTTTTCAGTCTCCCAGGTACCAAGGGCATAAAGAATATAAAATCTTCCTGTATCACAAGCACCTTTGCTAGTTTAATTAGCCTGAGTGCTTTCTAATTACCACACACATCATCAAGTGAAGGCTGATGCAAATCCTTCCAAAGGTTTGGATGAGTATAAAACCTCCACGTGGATAACAGGGATGGTGGAAGTCCTTACTGTGAGATAACCATGGAAAACACCAGGGCCTGAACCCTCCTGGCATGGAAAACCTGCAGCCTCTGGCTGGGCATCGATCACTCCGGGAGAAATTTACCCCTCTGCAGAGCACCAGCACCATTGATCCCACCGAAACCCTTTGGAATTCGGGTGAAGTGGGGATTAAGTGATGCATACCTTCAGCCAGCCCACTGCACAGGGGTGATTTTCATCTTCAGTGTGAGTTTTCCCTAAGTAAATGGAGCAACATTTCACAGTTATTGCTGGTGTCCATTGATCAGAGAGAAATAAATGCCTGAAAAAAATTCTGTGGATACACCCAGTTCTCAAAATGAAACTGAAGAGGTGAAAGTTCTGCAGATGGTATTTTATTGGCATGAAGGGATGGAAAACTGAAATTTTAAGGCAAGTGGAAAATGGAAACAACAGTTTACATGTGCATGTTATTAGTAACAGAACAGTGCTTGTGCATTCAGCCACTCAGGAGACAGTGACTTGCTGGTCCCAATAAAACCAAGCAGGGCTTTAGAAAGGTGAGTGCAGGAATTAAGCACCTTCAGGGAAGTGCAGCTCACTCACAGCAAAACCAGCTGGATGTTAACTGAAAACACCAAACAACAGTCATTTCCTCCAAAACTGTTACCTGCTTCCAGACACTCCACAAGCAGAGCAGACGTTACATTTGTCAGGTGAATTATTCATTAAATGTCATTTTTTCAGTTCTATTTCTGACATACATTAGCAAGTGACACTCCTGGAGTCCCCCACACACTGAAACTTGCAGGATTTAAAGCTCCCTGCAATCCTGAGCCCCTCAAGCATTCCCAGTTATTAACCCCAAACATTTCTGGTTTCAAACTTAATAAAGCACGTACTTCTCATTAAGGACTATTTACATGCCACGATTGAAGTGTCAAAGTTCAGCCGAGTCTGAGCTATCCCTGTGGAAAAAAAGGGTCACAATTTTTTTCAATGGGTAAAAAAATAATGTCTTTTATTCACACTCAAAGAACAAGCTTTTCCACCCAAAAGTGAATGTCTGGTGAAATTATGAGGGTAGAATAAAAGGGATCATTACAGAGCTGACTCCAGGCTAGGAAACTGATGGCTGTTTTACATCCCACTAAAGGCAGAGCATTCCCAGTCTTCAGCACCGGGCTGAGGAGCTGCTTCCTCCCTGGTGACAGCCCTGAGCTGGTGTTGGCAGAGGCCAAACAGGGAGCAGTGCCTCACAGAGCAGTGCCAGTGATGCTGCACACACCACGTTACACTACAGCCCCTGGCAGACTGAACAAACCCACCTGCTCTGCACCGCCTGGGGCTCCGAGGGCTTTTCCTACCTGCAGGCCGGAGATTGCGGCGGGATACGGGGACAGGGCGGTGGATCCCAGGTTCCTGCCCAGCAGGGGGGTCATGGGCGTGGCACTGGATGTGTGGGTGGCTCTCCAATAGGCCTCCAGGTACTCGGCCAGGTGCTCGCAGGCGTCCTCCAGCTGGTTCTCGTCCAGGATCACATCGAACATGTCCTGGGCACAGGGACACAGGGCGGTCACGGCCGTGGTGATGCCTTAGGTTTTAACTTTTCTATTTTCAAATTCTGTACTGCTTAGAGTGTAACTCTGAAGTTCCTTGGAGCCTGTAATTCCTGCTCTCTCGTACTGGGCAGACAGAACAAAGCCTCTCCAGGCTTTGCCTTCAAGGACAGCCAGGCTGTTTTTAGGCCCAAAATGTGTAAACTAAAGATTCTAAGGGGGGCAAGCTGAGGGGAGTTACATCGTTAAACTGGGGCTTTAATTGGAGAATGAACCCTGATATGCAAATGATCCAAACCTATAAAAGTGTGAAGAACTCGGGACCTGGGGTCCATCTTGGGGTCCAATTTTTGGAAGCAGCCTCTGGCTCCCCCAGGGTGTACCTTGAAGGCCCTTCAAATAAATACCTGTCTTTATTCCCTTACTCTTGTCTAGTCTCTGTTTCTAGGTGGCTGGAGGAGGCATCAGTGGGACACGGGGGACACACAGAGCTGGCAAACACTGCTTGTCACACTGAGCCTTGGAATTATTCAATCAACAGCAATCAGAGCATGGCATTGCAGGAGAGAGCTGGAAACACGGAGAGGGGCTTGCAACAGCATGGAGTGACAAGGGGCATGGATTGACACTGAAACACAGTAAGGTTAAATGGGATATTGGGAAGGAATTCCTGGCTGGGAGGGTGGGGAGGCCCTGGCACAGGGCTCCCAGAGAAGCTGTGGCTGCCCCTGGATCCCTGGCAGTGTCCAAGGCCAGGCTGGACGGGGCTTGGAGCAGCCTGGGACAGTGGGAGGTGTCCCTGCCCATGGCAAGGGGGGGAACTGGATGGGCTTTGAGGTCCCTTCTAACGCAAACCATTCCACAATTCCAGGGTTGGAAAAGAAAATGGTACAGGTGGGTTTAGAAGGTGCCCAAGAGCCAAAGCCCTCAGGAGTCACTGGACACTGGGTGTTGTGTGAGCCCTACCATGCTGTAAGGCACAAATCCTCTTAATGAATTCATTTATTTCCAGTGCTGATGCCCCTAAAACCATTCCCACAGCACTGAAGGCATCAGGCAGTCCTGACAGCAGCAGCATTCCTGCTGCAGGGAATTCTTTAGACACCACCTCCATCCCTGCCTGTCCTCAAACCTGCCAGAACCAGCAGAGCCCCCTCGAGAGAAACAAAACCCTATTTTCAGCAGTTCAACTTCCTATCTCATCTCTAATCTTAACTTTGCAAAATACTGTGAGAATAGCACAGGAAATGGAAAATAACTGCAGGTGCTGCGGGTGTAAAGGGCAACGGATACCAACCACAGGCTGTTTTCTTCCACCTGTTTTTACAGCGCCCAGAATAAGATTTAAAATAATAAAGCCATTTTATGTATTTTTTTTTTAAATTTATTCTCTCTTCTCAGCATAGTAGAGAAAGGTTTCCTCCTCTGCCAGCAAGGAGTTTCCTTCTAATCAGAATATTCCTAACTCTGCATCCCTTGGTCCAGTTCAGCATTTACTGCTCTTCTTTTTCTCCTATTTTTATTTACTGCCTTTGTATCTCCTTTGCTATTCACCCATATGTTGATGCACCACACATTCCAGCCTATCACTCATTTGTGGCTAAAACACAGTTAAATTAGGAAATAATGTTTTCTTACACATACTTTGCTTTGGAAGAGATTGAAATGAAACACTTGGAGTGTAACGTGTTTTCTTGAATAAAGAATTACAGTGGATTCAGGACTCTTAACAACTGTCACCCTTTTAATATTTCACTGCACAGTAACACTGGACTGGGAGCCTCTCAGGCTGTCCCTGGAGGTCACCTGGAGGAGCTGCAGCCCTGGCAGGATCCCGACTCCAGTGTCTGACAAGGAGAATAAATCACAGAGGAAACACTCAGGTTTTCTCTTGCATTTAACAGTTCTGCTCATCCCTCAGCTGGGTTTGTTCTGTTTCCATGTATTTGGCAGGAAATCATCTTTTAGAGTGATCCCTGTTTGTGAGGGTCATGGAGTAAAACAATTCCTCTGCAAAATTTTCTTCCAAGATGCACAGAAGTTAGCACAGGAGCATTCCCAGCTCCTGGTGACTCTCTAGTGATACACAGTGGCCTTTCCTGAAGAGAACATCAGTGGCCACTGTCCCCTCCTATTTCTTTTGATTTGCTGTAGAACCACTGTGTACCTGAGAGGAGGAGGAATCTCAACTTGCAGATCTATCCCAATTATATTTGAATTAACCAATGCAATTTAATTCTGCTGCAGTATCATTTCAGGTATTTTTTAGGTTGTGTCAAATAGACCAGAGGGGTTTGTACCCTCTCTTAGCATGGGTGTGAATTCAGAAGTTTTAAAAAATAACAACCATAATGAACTGTTTATGAGCAGAGTATTTAAGGATGTGTTTCCTTGAGCCCTGTAATGTTCCTGCAGTGGAGTTCCTGGAGTCCTGCAATATCCCTGGTGCCCTGCAGTGCCCAACACCGGCTCGAGTAGCGTCAGGGGGAGATTAGCCAGGAATTAATAATGAAAGCAGTTCCTGAGCTCAAGTATGCCCAAAGAGACAGCTATTTTTAAAATGTCTAGACATACAGCACCAGCTCATTCCTTATGGCTGGCTCTCAGCAGAGGAACAAAGTGAGGATTGCATCCTTTGCAAGGACCTTCCCTTTAAACAAATACTCCAAATTCTCCTCTTGCAGGAATTGGAGCTGCAGAAGGGGTGAAGCAGGAGAGAGGGAGCAGTGCCTTTGCTCTTAGCAATGTACTTTTACTTAATTAAATCATGGACCAACTTTAATTTCCAGCCAAGCCAGACTCTCATCTCCCTGGGAGAGCTCTCAGTCAGCAGTCACTTCCTTCCCATCACCAGTGCAAAATGCTGAGCTGGTTTGTGAGCAGCTCCTGGGCACAGCAGGGCGGAAGCGGCCTCGGAGCAGGGCTGGGCTCATGGCTGAAACCTGGTACTCTGACACTGGAAAAGGCTCTGCTGATCCTGGATGCAATTCCAGGACTGGGTGTTGAGGCAGAGTTTAGATCTGGGGTGGACAATCCAAGTGCCACAATGCACCCAACAAGCTGCAGCAGCACACGGATCATTTCATGGAGTCTGGGAATCCCACCAAGTTTGGGTTGGAAGGGACCTTAAAAACCATCTCATCCACCCCCTGCCATGTCCCAGGCTGCTCCAAGACCCATCCAGCCTGGCCTTGGACACTTCCAGGGACCCAGGGGCAGCCACAGCTTCTGTGGTACCTTCTCTCATTTCAGCTGATGTGAGAAAAGTGAAGCTAAGTAAGAGGAAATTACTGCATAAAGAGCAAAAAACAGCTGTGAAACTGCCCAGGGTTGTGAGAGCAGGTGCCAGAGGAAAGCCCTTTCACACAGGACAGTGTGCAGAGGGGTGTTCTGTGTGTAAGCTCACACCACACACCATTCATACAGGGGCAGCTGCAACTCCAGTTCCTCGTCTCACATCCATCAGGAGTTGGGAAGGGATGTGTTTTAGAGGGATGAGTTTGTTCTCCAGGACAGTTACAATTTGGTTGGGTTAGTGGGACCTGGATGGCTCAAAGGAATAACCCATCAGCATTTTAAGACAACACAACTCAGTAAAAAATTCCATGTGAGAAATGTAACACAGCTGAGCTCTCCAGAACAGGCTGCCCAGAGAAGCTGTGGCTGCCCCACATCACTGCCCTGGAACCCAGAGGGGTCTCTACATTCCCATCCCAATATCCCACACAGATCCTACACAAAGCCACATTCAAGTCCATTTCCACTGCCTCTGTCCCAGAAACCAGCTGTGGTTTTCAAAACCAACAGCAACTTTGAGCTGCCCTGTCCAAAGCCCTGCAGAGCTTCTCCCACAGCCCTGCCCAGGAGCCCTGCAGGCCTCTGCTCCGTCAGGAGGAATTCAGGATTGCAGGAGAGGGACAGGATCTTTGATGAGGAGGTGGGAGAGCAGTGCCTGTGCTCTGAGGAGGTGACTGGGATGGCCTGCAGGACAGGATCAGGGCTCACATGATGCCTTAGGTTTTAACTTTTATATTTTTAAATCCTGTACTGCTGAGAGTGTAACTCTGAAGTTCCTTGGAGCCTGTAATTCCTGCTCTCTCGTACTGGGCAGACAGAACAAAGCCTCTCCAGGCTTTGCCTTCAAGGACAGCCAGGCTGTTTTTAGGCCCAAAATGTGTAAACTAAAGATTCTAAGGGGGGCAAGCTGAGGGGCGTTACATCGCTAAAACTGGGGCTTTAATTGGAGAATGAACCCTGATATGCAAATGATCCAAACCTATAAAAGTGTGAAGAACTCGTGACCTGTCGTCCATCTTGGGGTCCAATTTTTTGGAAGCAGCCTCTGGCTCCCCCAGGGTGTACCTTGAAGGCCCTTCAAATAAATACCTGTCTTTATTCCCTTCCTCTTGTCTAGTCTCTGTTTCTAGGTGGCTGGAGGAGGCATCAACATGCCTGCACAACCCCTTTCCCTCCCCACACACCCAGTGGGCCTGGACTCCCTGTGCAGTGAGGGAAGGTCTCTGCAGCCTCCTCTCCAAACTCAGACTTTGTCCCTCTGGGACCTGGCGCTCCACAAATGATGTAATTTGCTAATGCAGAACAGGCTGCCCCCCTCCACGTCATTCCTGCCCTGTCACCCTGCCAAAGACCAAAACAAACCCGGGGCAGGAGATAACCAGGATGAAAGTCTGCAGTGCTTTGTGTCTCACGAGTGCAGGGCTGTGTGAGCACCACAAGGGAGTGATAATGGATGGACCCAGCTCTGCACAGGGAGCAGCACAGCAGCAATCATCAGAATTCCACAAAGCAGGAGCTCTTCAGCCTCTCCTCTGTACTTACTGGTGGGCATTGTGCAAGTTTATCAGCTGCCACCAACTGGACATTCAAGTGTTTGCTTTGTGACTTCCCTCTGGACTTGATCAGTCGCTGCAAAACCTGACAGGAGGAAAGGGCAAAAGGTGAGTTTAAGGATCATTTATCTCCCTAAAGCTCAGCCTGACATCCCCCTGAGGGATTACCAAGTGCAGAAGCTCTCCATAAAATACTGTCCTTGAATATCCCAAACCTTTCTGATAACCCCCCTGAGAGCTGGGCACGTTTCCCTCTGGATCACATTTGAGCCCTTGAAAAATTTCAATTTTTGCTTTATCCTACTTTAAGTACTAAGTTATTTCTGACAATAGAGGAGCATGAAAATTATATTTATACAGAATTATCTGGATTGCTGGATGGACTGTGGCAGCAGCAGCACATTATGTCACTTTTTCCCCTTTTCAGGTGTAGATTCCACACTGCCCATTCCCACCCTGCCCTCCAGGTCCCTCCTGGATTTTAAGGTGAGAGGCATTACCTTTGGAGAGGACACCTTCACATGGACAATAATTGGTGCTAGAGATGTCTTGATAAGCTGTGCAGGGTGATTTATAGTGTCTGCATCCAGGACAACCAGCTGTAAGGACCTGGCCAGCTCAAAGATTCTTTCAATTTCACTCTGCACTTCAGCTGCAAAAGGAAAGCAAAGCAGGTGAAACCACTGAACCCCAGAGCACTGGGATAAAAATATCCTCACCCACTTACTGTCACAGACTCCACATGTGAATTTATGGCATTTCCATAAAACAACCTATTACCTGTTATCTCTAGTGCAAGCAATCACTCAGGATGTCAGAGATTTGGGATTTGGGTTCTTTTTTTTACCAAATCAAACTCCTCCTACCTCCTGGGAAGGTGTCCCAGAGAGCAGGATCTTGGGATGCACGTGCTACACACAAATTTCCACCCTTGTGCAAGAAAGGGTCACACAGTCACAGAATCATTAAGGTTGGAAAAGACCTCAAAGATAATGGAATCCAAATAAAAATTCCTCAGGCCACTGCTACCCAGCAGTCATGACACTGAGGAGAGGGGCAGGACCCAAAGCCTCAGAGCTGGACAGCAAAATTCAGCTGGAGCTGTTCAACATTAAACACAAAACTGGTCCCAGGGTCAGGAACAACATTTCCTTGGCTGGACAAGTGAAAACTCTTTGGCTCCTTGTGATGTGGAATTAAAAGCACAAGGCTGGGAAGAAGGAGGAGCTGTGAGGCCAACTCAGGATTATGCAGTAAAATGCTGTAGACACATTTAAATCTGCACAACTGATGTTATCTTGGGAATGGCTGGAGCTGTGCCAGGGCAGGCTCAGGCTGGATTTCAGGGAAAGGTTCTTCCCCCAGAGGGTGCTGGGCACTGCCCAGGCTCCCCAGGGAATGGGCACATTCCCAAGAGCTCCAGGAGCGTTTGGACACCGCTCCCAGGGATGCAGAGGATGGGATTTTGGGGTGTCTGTGCAGGGCCTGGGGTTGGATCAACGATCCCTGTGTGTCCTTTCCAGCTCAGATTCCATGATCTGGAAGGCTGGAATCGTGTCCCTTCCCTCCTGTGTGTAACCACAGCCTGAATTCCAGCAGTGGAGTGCCTTACCTAGGCTGGACCTGGTGTTGGAGCGCTCGATTATCGCCCTCTTGCTGGGGTTATTGAGCACAGACCTCTTGGCAAGGGAGATGTCAGCTGTCACTCTGGTTATGGATATCCTGGGAGGAGAACACAGCACACACAAACACAGGAGTGGGATTTCCAGCCACAGCCCATTCCAAAGGGCAAACACAATAAAACACACTCAGACACGCTTCCAGCTGAGTTATGGCATCATTAAAGAACAACTAAAGAGAAGTGCTGGGTGACTGGGAAATATTTGCTATTCCCTGAGCTCTGGGATGGAGTTCCTGCTATTCTCCTTAGTGCAGTAATTAACTTTTCTCCTCCCAACTCACTCATCTCCTGTGTGAATTTACACAGTGCTGTAAATGCTGTGAGTTATGTGAGGCTTGGGGCTCTCAGAACAAGGGAGCTGCAATGTACCAGCACTTCCTCTTCCCTCAGAGTTACACCAGGAGCAAACCTGGCCCAGCTGACAGGGAGCTGTGCCAGGGGCTGGGAGGAGCAGGAGAAAAGGAATTGGAGCTCTCTGGGTTACTTTAATTCAAGTTTAACTTCACTGCACCTCTTCAACTTAAGGCAGGTGATTTATTTACTTCTTCTGTCAGTGAGCTGACAAGAGGCAAAATATTACAGAGACCACGCAATCCCTTCATGTAAAATCCATTTAGGAGGCCTGGGATGAGCCAAGGAGCCAGGAAAAATGGAAAGAAAGCAAGCTGGGAATGACCAGCAGCTTTTCCACAAAACCTAAGATTTATGCAGCTCTAAATGAATTTATCAGCTGGAGGGTTGAAAAGAAGTGCAGGTATTTTTCTGTATAATACATACGTAAATGCATTGCCAAAAAATACAGTAAAGGCCAAAAGTAAAAATGAGTTTAAACCAGAAATTAATGGATTGTGGGTCTTTGGCTCACTGGCCAGCAGAGGAGGTCGCAGTTGCAAAGGAAGGAGCTGGCAAAGCCAAGGGAATTCAGAGGCAGGGAAGGAGTCAGGTCTCCCTGATGCCTTTGGAAAGGCTCTTCCTTGGACACTCAGTTCCTTCCTCGGTAACATGGACCTCTCAGAAAACTGCAGAAGAGATGGAAAGGAAGAAAAAGAAAAGGGAGGGAGAAGAAAGACCACAAAGCCATAAAGCTGGCAGGAGGAGCAAGAAGCAGCTTTTTCCTGAGTTCCTCAGAGCTAAAATCAATGGTCTCAGGCTGCTGGTGGCACTGAGCTCTCCACTGCTGAAATTTCATACTCCCACCTGATCCAGCTGCCAATACTGCTGATGGAATTAGGATTTCCAGAAAATCACTTGAGCTGAGCAACTCAGGGCAGAGAGGAGATACTTTGCACAGAAGTTGATCATTAAGTGTTCTCTCTGAGCTGTTTATGGATCAGTTCAGCACTGCCACCTCCTCACTCCTAAAATCCATAAATCCTGCTCCAGCTCTTCTACACCACATCATTGTCCCTGCCCCGGTGCCCATGGTTGGGTATTTCTGACTTAGTGTTATGTACTACCAGAACAGCTCCTTTTCCCAGCTGGAATATCCTGAGCTACCTGGGAAGGGCAGAACATCCCAAAGATGCAGCAGACACCTACAAGGACTGAGGAGCTCCAGGGAAAGGAGGTGATGCCATGGATCAAGGCACTGCTCCTAGCAAGGAAATCCAAATTATCCTCCTACAGCTCACCAGGAAATGCTCCAGCTGAAGATGAACCCTCCTTACAGTTCTTTTTCTGTATTTTATTTCTTAGCATTTCCTACTTCAAACCACCTTTTTCAATATTTTTGCCTACTTAAGGCAGTCAAAATAAAATCTTATATAGAGAATATTTAAGAGCTGATTTTTCTTAGGTGTTGGGAAGACACTGAGACAGAATTCTTGTGTTAAGCTTAGCAATCCTAGCCCAGCCATGGCAGAAATGCAGACGTGTGCATCCCTAGTAACATATGAGCTGTGTCCCACTCTTCACAAAGCCAGAAAATCAGCTTTGATCATGCAGCAAACCCTCTAGCATTAAAAATAGAAAATAATTCACTGAAATGTTAGTAACACATGGGCAAAGCAGCATGAGAAGGACAGAGTTTCTCACCTCCCATCAAACCTGTGCTTCAGGAAGTCAAAGAGAGCTTTCTGCATCATGTCTGTCACCTTGGCAGAGGGGAGAAGATTGAGCAGGGGGACGGACAGGGAGAGAAAGAAGCCAAAAGGAAGGAAAGAGGTGAGTAGAAGGCAGGGATACAGCCAACAATCAACACCCTTGATGGGCAGCAACCATTCCAGTGCCATGCTCCTGGCACAGCACTCGGCAGTAAATCCATGGAAGTTTCCTGACTCATTGCTCCAAGTGCAGAGCTGTCACTCTGTGTGCTCCTGTCCTGACCTGCACTGAGCATTCCTCACCCCCTTCCACATCCAGCACCATTCCCAAAGCTTCAGAGCCTGGCACAACCACATGGGATGTTTGTTGGACACATCACTTGGGCTTTTCCTACAGAACACTGTTACAGTGGGCTTCAGATTTCAGGGATGAGATTTATCACGCTGGGGGACTGTTCTTAGAGAGGGGTAACAGCAAAAAAATGGGATGTTCCCAGTCCTGGACATGGAACACATCTGAGATGCTCAGCCCCAAGAGCTGTCATCTCTGCCATCTGATTTATTGAGCAGCTCCTTGTCCTTTCCAGGACAACTCAGGCTGACAATTATTATCTGCCAGGCCAGGCAGGAGCTTCATCAAAGCCCCCAGGCCTCTCTGCCAGTTTCTCTCCTTCCCACTGATTCCTTCAGCATTTAGCCAGAAAAAAACAGTCAAAATAATTTCCCCCAAGTAAGATCAAGCACTTTTGTTATTGAAATTAATATTCTGTGTTACCATTTACACACATTTGTATGTTCAAGGTGTTTAGTGTTGTTTTCTTTAAAAAAGAGACAGGGTGGCAGATCTGAAGAGGTTTCTATTCACAAACAGCCTCTCTCCCCTCCAAACTCGAGAGGTAAATTGATCTGTGGTGCAGCACAGAGGGAATTTACTCCTGTCAAAAAACTTCCCCATCAAATTAAAAGGCAGAGAGCAGAACATGAAGTACCTGCTCTGCTGAGCTGCACCTTCAGCCACTCTTACATAAAAACAATGCCAAACACTGCATTATGCCAAGGCTGTAACCTCCCAAAAAGAACCATTCCAATATGTTTAATAATATCCTATAAATTACTGACAACATTAATTAAGCTTAATGAAGCGTATCTTTGATTTTATGTTCATTTAGGTCCTGGTTCAGCACTTCCCAGATGGTTGAGCTCCCTCAACTGCCCTGATAAAAGTCTCTGCTCATTTAGCACGTGGTAAATGCTCACTTGAATCTGCAGCAGCCTAAAAAAGGCTGTCCTGGTTACCTGGGCATGTTATCCTGCCCACTTCCACCTGGGAATCTTTTAGGAGGGTTAAAGGTTTCTCTGCAAATGTATTTGAATTTATTAATAAAGTGAAAAAAAGGAGAACAACAAGGAAGCTCCTTCAAATGTTTTGTTAATTAAGTTCAAAGCATGGGCTGGTTTGATGAACATTTTTCATGTGTACAGTCCAGCTCATTAATTTGACTGCTTGTAGCAGACACAAATTTTCTTTTTTTAACTTGATTTAATCAAGAATGAGTGCACTGAAAAGAATGGATTTGTACTGTGTTTAAAACAGTACAAGTCAGAAGTAACTCTTAGCTCTTAGAGAACATTTTTGGTAATTATTTAAGCTAAATCACTTGAAATTATCATAAATCAGTTGCACTGAGCCACACACTGAATTACTGAGGATGACTACAGATAATAAAAGCTGAATTAATTGCAAACACCTGAGTTCTTACCTCATAGCCTTTGAGTGATGGGCCCACCAACACCACAGGTCTCATGGATGGCACTACATCATAGGGGGGAATATGTTCTGTCTAGAGGGAAAAAACAACCCTTCAGATCATCAACCAAACAACATCCGTAGGGAAATCCTGGGAGTTAGGAATTCGAATGAAATAAAATGGAAACAAAAGCATTACTTACCACTTTTTGTTTCTGTTTTGCTAGAAGACCAAATGAGAACTTGGTTAAAACAAACCCATGCAACCAGAAATCCCTTTGCCAAAGCACTTTGATTTCTCTCTGTGCACCTCCCTCTGCTCAGCCCTGACTAAACTGGGCTTTCTGTGCATTAAACTGGGCATGCTGTGCATTAAACTGGGCATTCTATACATTAAACTGGGCTTTCTGTGCATTAAACTGGGCATTCTATACATTAAACTGGGCATTCTGTGCATTAAACTGGGCTTTCTGTGCATTAAAATGGGCATTCAATCCATTAAACTGGGCATGCTGTGCATTAAACTGGGCTTTCTGTGCATTAAACTGGGCATTCTGTGCATTAAACTGGGCATTCTATAAACTGGGTATTCTATACATTAAACTGGGCATTCTATAAACTGGGCATTCTATACATTAAACTGGGCTTTCTGTGCATTAAACTGGGCATTCTATACATTAAACTGGGCATTCTATAAACTGGGCATTCTATACATTAAACTGGGCTTTCTGTGCATTAAACTGGGCATGCTGTGCATTAAACTGGGCATTCTAGACATTAAACTGGGCATTCTATACATTAAACAGGGCATTCTACAAACTGGGCATTCTACACATTAAACTGGGCATTCTATAAACTGGGCATTCTATACATTAAACTGGGCTTTCTGTGCATTAAACTGGGCATTCTGGGGCAGCTGTTCCCAAAGTGTTTTCCCAGCCCTTAGCAACTCCTGCATGGCTGGAAATAGATCCTCCTCCTTGCATGCAAGCACTTTGCTGTAAAACATCTCAATAACTAGGGGGAAACCTGCATTTTTCGTGTGTGGGTTTTAAAATAGAATTATTAGCAACACAAGGGTTTCCTTAAATCAATCCTGTCTTACCTGTGGCTGTAGGTGTGGCTCGAAATGTGCCAGAAACCATCTCTCCAAGGCTTGAAGAAGAATTCCCACTGGATTTCCTACAGCAGCGGAAAGAGCTCTGTTAACACCAGGCACCTCAAAATGTGGGAGGTTTTGGGGAGGAATTGCCCCATGAGGAATCACAGGGGCATACAGATATAAATGACTCTACCTACCAAAGCTGCTCAAAAATGAACTTTTTATCATTATAACTTGGAATTTTATCATGCAAATCCAGGAGCATCTCACTGAACTCAGTAATTTCTCTGTTTATTGAGACCCACTGGCTTGTTCTGAAGTTGTGTCAAAAATTATAAAAGAAATTTGGATGCTGTTCAGCCATTCTGAAAGTATTCCCCCAGGTTCATCTCTCAGACCTTTTCCCAGGGATTTGCAATCTCCAGGTCTGGCAAGGTGGAGACTCAGAAACCTCAGGCTGGGAGATGAAGAATAAAGGATGGCAAAGCTGACTTTACAAAGTGTGACTTTACAAAGTGTGACAGGACCAAAATGGAGAGAAATTAAAAAAACGAAGAAAAAAGCCACAACTTTAAGAAAAGCTGGGAAAAAAGCTGGGAGACTTTGAGCACCAAGTTGACTTAAGGCCACAGGGACACAAAACTCTCAGAAATTCCCATCATTATCCCTCACTGCTCTTTCCTAAAGTCAAACACACTTTTTGTTTCTCATCACCCACATCTCCCACGCCCGCTCTCCGCAAATCCGCATTTCCACCGGGAATCCCAAATCCAACACTGCAAATGCCCCGCAATAAACCAGCAGCAGGTGACCTTTGGAAATAGGTGTGAGGAAGGATTTGAAGTGATTTGCAAAGGTCACGGCGCTCTCACCCTCCGTGGAAGCGGCCCCTCTTCTGCTCCTGCTGGATGCGGATGTTCTCCAGGCGCAGCGGGCTCGGGATGAAGCCGATCTCGCAGCCCTCCTTCACCAGCCTCCCTATCCACCAGTCATTGTTGTACTTCTGCAACACAGGCAACACTGGCATCACCCCTCCAGCTCCCAAATTGCCTCCCTTTGTTACCCACACTCCTTAACTCCACGCTGGATAACGAACCAGGCTCACACCAATGTGTGAGACCAGAGCACTGAGGCCGTTCCCCTCGTCCTGTCCCTCGCTGATTTAATTTCAAGGTTGATTTAATGAGAAGAATCCATTTCTTTGAGCTGAGGCCGCCAAACAACCTCCCAGCAGCCACATAAAGCAGGCAAACATAAAAATAACACCTTCAGCTTCCCGTCAAATATTGGTTGTCACATTTAATGGTCTAGACAAAAGATCACCACTTTCCCTTCCTCCCTTCCAGGTATTTGTAGGGATGTTATTAACAGGTTATGACAGATTAAGAAAAATTCACCTTTAGGAAGAAACTTTAATATATACCTAAAGTATAGCATTTTATCACTGACCTTTAGTGACATACATTTTCCTGCTTTATTGAAAGTCTGGTCTATCCCTAGTGATGGAAAGATGAAAAGCAGTATCCTGGTGGATATTGGAGTGGAAAAGGATTTGTTGTAGCTGCTGCCAGCAGAGCTTTTGAAGAAAAGTATCTGAAAAGCCTCTCCTCTGTTCTGCTTCATTAGGCAGCTCAGTGTTCAAAAGAAACATTGCTTTTCACAACTGACTTTGGAGTCATTAAGAGCAGCACGAGTGAATGGGTTTTGTCTGCCTGCCTCGAGGAAAAAGCTATCACAGAGATCTCATCTTCGAGATCATCCCTGCTCCTGGCTCCACATTTGCAAGCACTTCAGCTCTTGCAGGAACACAGAAACACCGTGTCCCTGTTGTCAAAGGGACAGCAGTGCCTGGTGATGACTCTGAAACACAAAGCCTCAGCACTGAAAAATAAATGGGTTTTTATCAACCCATACATTTTAACATTAACCCAATCACAAATATTAACATATAATAAAAACTAATGGAATGCAATCCCCATAACCTAAGAAAGCTCTTTATCCTTTTTTATATATTTAGGCAAGAGGTTCCATTATTTTATCATTCCAACTAAGTATTTATTCTTCCTGCTGTTCTGACCTTGATTCAGACAGTGGCAGTGAGCAAAGCTTAATTTGAAGTATGTTAAATTACAGAACTGCTTCCAGCCTGTGAACCAGACAAATCCTTCAGGATCCTGCATCTTGCTGCTGGAAATCAGTGAACTGAGAGGGTGTGGAGCCCCCATCCCTGGAAGTGTCCAAGGCCAGGTTGGATGGGGCTTGGAGCACCCTGGGACAGTGGAAGGTGTCCCTGCCCATGGCAGGGGTGGCACTGGATGGGCTTTGAGGTCCCTTCCAACCCAAACCACTCTGACTCTACAAAATCAACCCCTGTAAAACCTGAGTTCCATGGGCACTGCCTGCTCCATTTTGGCTCTAAAGGTACATACAGCTTGACTGTGGGAATTTTTCTTCATGGACCTCTGAGCAATGCTTCTAGACATGGGATCAGGATCAGCCCCTCTGAAAAGGGACTTGGGACAAAGGACAGAGTGCCAGGACACAGGGAATGGCTTCCCACTGCCAGAGGGCAGAGAGAGATGGGATATTGGGAAGGAATTGTTCCCTGGGAGGGTGGGGAGGGGCTGGAACAGGGTGCCCCGAGAAGCTGTGGCTGCCCCTGGATCCCTGGAAGTGCCCAAGACCAGGTTGGACATTGGGGCTTGGAGCACCCTGGGACAGTGGAATTGTCCCTGCCCATTTTAAGGTCCCTTCCATCCCAAAGCAGTCTGGGGTTATGCTGAGAGCATCTGAACACACAAATGCCAAGGATGCAGTGAGGAACACGGGATTTATCTGCATTAGGTCATTCCCTCCCCTCTGTTCCTCACTGTGTGTGGGAGGAGCACATTCCCTCCCCGTGGTTGCCATGCCCATGATTCCTTCTGCTCTGTCAGGAATTGTTGCCATTTCATCCTTGAAGCAAGCACAGAATGTATAGTTTGGAGGAGACAGATGAGACACACAGGACACATCCTCAGAATAGCAACTCCTCACTCACTGCCTCTGCTCCATCCTGCCTGAGGGTGACCCGACTTTGTTCCCAGCTTAGCATCATTCCCAAATCTGGAACCATTGTTCTGGTCCGAGCAGGCCCTGCCAGATCACTGAAAAAACAAATCCTGCAAAGCCTTTTTGCAGCATGGGGAACCATTCCCCAAATCCTACTGAGTTACAGCTCCGGGCAGGCTGAGCTGACAAACACCAGTAAGCCAGATGGTTTACAGCTTAGTGGCAGTGTGATCTCGGGTTTTTAGACCTTGGAAGACAACTCATGGAATGCCAAGACATGGATTTGGGACACTTGTCTGGAAAAAAGTACAGGGCAGCATGACAGGGGCTTAGAGTGTGCAACTCAGTCAGTGCTCTGACAATAAAAGGGGCCATGTCCAAAAGACCAAGATTAAGTGGAAAAAGGGAATTCACTGCTTCTCCCTCTCAGGGAGAGGGGATGTGAAGCAATTCCCTGTTCCAGCACCAGAGGAGGGGCAGAAGCAGGTGTTTTCCTCCTGAATGTGCTCTGTCTAAGGGAGATCAGTGCTCTGGAGTGATGATGAACACGTGTTCAAAGAAAGACACAGATGAGCACTGAACACCCCAAAATAAACCCAAAATGCAGAGATGAAAAAGTGCTTTTGCAAGCTGCAAGCCTCTGTACCAATCTACAGCACAACGGGGGGTTATGCAAATGTGGAGGGCTCACTTCAGATAAAAAATTGCAGAAAATATGCTCAGCATGCAATAAAATGCAATTTTCTCTACTAAAGCCATACTCAGGGCTCATTTATTCAAATTTTTTCCCTTATTTTTGCATCTGTCCTCTTCAGGATTTTCTTTTCTTACTGTATTATTCTAAGTGTTACTTCCTCCCTGGAAGGGAGCCTATCTGGTGCTTTCTGAAGATTGTGGTGTGACCTGGTGTGACCTGGTGCTGCTCCACTTCCTGCTCAGTGGAATCCCTTTTTACTGCACCACCTCTGATCCATCACAAACTTGCTCTGATGAAAAGAATCTGAATGCACCAGGTTGAAGGGTATTATTTCCTTCCTGTGTGATGGAATTCCAACAAGTTGGTAACACCAAGTGTTCCAAAAGGGCAGGATAAACACCCCAAGGTGCAGGAGCTCCACGAGGGCTGAAGAACCACCTCATCCTCACTGTGCCCTCCTGCCTCCTGTCAGCTCTCGTGGATATGGCTCAGCTGTTCAAACCAAAGCCCTTGGGCTGTGAAAAGATTCCCTTTCCCATCCCCTTGTCCTTGGTTTTACCTCTTTAATGTGGAGGAAGTCCTTGGCATCGAAGGAGATGGCAGTGCTTGGGACAGGAACATCTTCATCCAGAGCTCCACAGTAACTCACGTTGGTCTTGACAGCAAATGCTACTGGTTTGGACTACAAACAGAAAAACACATCACAAACGCTGGAAACTTTTCATCCATAAAAATTCAGCCCTAATAATTTCACCCAGGCCAGCAGAGTTCAGCTCCCTGGAGAATATTCACACTGTTATTGCCCAAACATCTTCTCTGTGGTTAATCTGACTCAACTGCCAAACTATTTCAAAAGAGAGTGTGAATTTTAACAGCAGGCAGAAGGTAAATGGCACATGACTGAGTGAAAAAGAACACACCTTGGCCCTCTCAAGCTGGATGGCTGCTTGCTGCTCCCTTTCCTGGCGGATTGCTTCCCTGTCCTCTTCCAAAGAGACATCAGAGTCTGAGGGTCTGCTCGTGTACGAATCTGCTGAGCCCTGAAAGGAAATTCAGGTCACTAAGAAAACACAGGTAAGGAACAGAAACACTCTCCCCACTCGAATTAAAAAAATACTTTTAAAATAATTTGTTTCTTCATTTTTTTCAAATGGGTTTTACAAAGACAAAAATCCTGAGAAAATCTCTCTCCTTCACTTTCTTACTGACACAGCGAAATCCAGCTCTGCTGTGAGCACTGCCCAAAATTCTTTATAATACTCATATCCTGTTTGACAACCTCAGACTCACGATTGTCAAGGGTTAGGTCACATCAAATATAATTAAGGAATTAAAAAGCTTGGTTTGAATCATCCCTCCCCATGAATATGCTCCATTGTGTAAGGGCTTTGTTCTCACTCACACAGAGCTTTGTTCTGGGCTTCCAGGGGGAAAAAGTGGCAAAAATGACATTATTAAAGCTGCTCAACAGGCCAACACTACAGCTCTGTATCGATATGACATGAAACCAGCATGTTCACACAGCAGCAGAGAGCATCAGCCTGTGAGGGCGGAAAGAAGGTGCTGCCACAGTTGGATTTTTTGCCATTTTTTGGTCGTTTTTCAGGATACCTGGCACCCCCTGAGGTGTGGAGTGACTCCTCTCTTTGTAGAGACCAGCCTGACTCCAGCACCCCACACCTCTGATCTTTATGTGTGTGTGGAGCCAGTGGAAACAGGGCTTTAACCTTGCAAAACAGGGAATGTTTATTCCTGATCAATCTGTGGCTCTGTGTGTTCCAAGAGAGCCACTCTACAGCATTATATCCTTAAATGTTTCTTTCCTTACATTGATTTATATCCTGCAGCACAGGGACATGTTTCTGCTGTAGAAGTCAATATTCTTACTGTCCATGTAAATATTAAATATTGCTGTGAATACATGGACATTGCTGTGGATCCCTGTCCATCCCTGAGAATCCACATCCATCAGAAGACTTCTGGCTAAGAACCACTGAGGAGCCTGTGCTCTCTCCTCGTTCCACACTCATATCTTGGCCTGTCACTGGGAAAGGCAGATTTCCTCCAGGCCAAGAACAGGATTTGCCAACAAGAGCTTTACCCACAGCTGTGATTTTAAACACACCAGAAAATTCCTTCCAGGACATCCCACACTCAGGGAGAGCTGGGAAGGGCTGGGAAGAGCTGGGAAGACACATGAGTTCAGGGTCCTGAGCTGGAACAAGCTGAGCATCCCCAGGCTGAATGCTGGCATTAGGTGCTGGCAGCAGCTCAGCTTTTCCCAGCTGGGAAGCCACACATCCTGTTCTTCCTTCTGCTTCCTTTGGGATGTAGCAGAGACCAGGGAACTCAGCAGCCACAGCACTTGGCCAAGGCTCACCACAGACACCTCTCAATGCCTGAGCACCCTTTCCATGGGGAAATTCCTGCTGATATCCAACCTGAGCCTCCCCTGGCCCAGCCTGAGGCCGTTCCCTCTCCTCCTGTCCCTGTTCCCTGGGAGCAGAGCCCGACCCCCCCCGGCTGCCCCCTCCTGTCAGGGAGTTGTGCAGAGCCACAAGGTCCCCCCTGAGGCTCCTTTTCTCCAGCCTCAGCCCCTTTCCCAGCTCCCTCAGGAATTCTCCAGCCCCTTCCCAGCTCTGTTCCCTTCCCTGGCCACGCTCCAGCCTCTCAATGTCCTTCTTGTCCTGATCCCAGCACTGGAGGTGCCCCAGCAGCGCCAGCACAGGGACGGGCACTGCCCTGGGGCTGTGTCACACCAGGGCTGGCACAGCCCAGGGGCCACTGGCCTCTTGCCCACCTGGGCACCTCTGGGGCACTGCTGGCTGTTTATTCATTCGGGTCTGATGTGATCCAGCGTAGCTCAGTGAGGGAACTTAACAGGAACTGACCCCTGTGCTGGACACACAGTGCCCATACTGGTTTTTACTGGTGTGTGTTTGAACAGTGACTTATTTACTGCTGTCAGAACAAAACAGCCTCAAACCAGAGCAGCTGATGCTGCCAGGCCACCCCCGGCTGCTCTGCCAGGCTGAGCAGTGCCTGTGTGCCAAGTGATGGGGATTGGTACAATCACATCCGCATGATCCCGGCTCTCCCAAGTTGTTCCAAACAGCAAGTGGCTTATCTGGAAGATGCAGCCCCAGGACTGTGACTCACATGATGCTGAGCTGCAGCATCACACTGAAAATAAGGCACCGTTCTGCAAATAGCAGCAAGAGGGGCAGAAAAGGAGCCAAACTTGTATTGAATTTTTGGTTCTGTTTGAAATGTTTGATGGAAGATCAGAATTATTGCCAGAAATATTGTGGAATATTGACAGAATATTGCCCAACAATCCAACACAAACACTGCTGTCTGCTCAGCACCAAGTGCAGTGAATCCTGCTATCACAGCTCCTACTTGCTGAAACTGCAATAGGGAAGTGAGAGGAAAAGAAAGAGGAAAGCCATTTCCCATCTTCTTTTTTGTACACCAAAATGTTCCTAAAGGAAGGATTTCTTAATGGAAAGGGTGGTCAGGCATTGGAAGGAGCTGCCTGGGGAATGGGGGAGCCCCCATCACTGGAGGTGTCCAAGGAAGGACTGGATGTGGCACTAAGTGCTCTGGACTGGGGACAAGGCGGGGGTTTGGGCACACCTTGGACTTGATCTTGGAGGGCTTTTCCAACCTTGGTGATTCTGGGATTCTGTAAAAAGACCCTTTAACTTCTTTATTTTCACAATGCTTAGAGCAGCAGGGTGGTCATTTGGGGATAACACCTGTGTCCACAGTTCCACACAAAATATTCAAGAACCAATTATCAATGCCACCCTTACCCATCCCCAACCTCACAACCCTCTGGGAGACAGAGGAACTTTGTCAGGCGAGGCTTCAGTGAGTTCAAGTGACACCAGATTTGGCAATTTGAAAGAAACGGGCTTTTCTAGATAATTACATTATTCAAGGCAATGAAAGACTCGTTGCTTACTTCACAGCCTTTATACTTTGGGCTCCTGTGAATTCATTTTTTGTGCAATTTATTAATTATTTTTCCCTCACTCATCAATTAGTGTAATTCAGCTTTGCTAAAAACGTGGCGGTTCGAAGCAATCCCAAAAACGCCAGGGAGAAGGGTAAAGCAGAAAGAACAGTGAGTCTGTTGAGAATTTATTCTCATTCTCCTCACTGACTGGTCTTGCACTTGAGGCTGCTGGAAGATGCGTGCCGAGGTGGAAAGGGTGACACAATATTCCTGGCAAATGGGGATGCCCCAGCATTTTAGGGAGGAAGAGGTGACATGAATCCTCTTCCTGATCACTACAACATCCAGCCTTTGTGTTCACTGAAGGAATAATCAATCTTTAGCTGTTACAGCTAAAAAATAAAGACTTACAGAGCTTGCAAATAATTTTCCCCAAGTGCCATAAATCCCCAGCTCCGGATTGCTCTCCCTCCATCCATAAGCAATGCTCTGTCACACTGCTCATGCAATTAAAGCAGCAATCCATTAGCAGCTCCAATCAGCCAGATGACAGGCAGCCTCTCCTGAAAAGATTTAGGGTGCTGCAGGGTCCATCCCAGCCTCTGGGAAAACATCCCTGCTCACAAAGAGCCCCTGCCTTCTCCACTGGGCCAGACAGTGCCTTCTGCAGCATCCCTCTCCCCAGACAGCCCGGCCATGGGCACTGGGATGCATCCCTGCATCCTGGAGTGTGCAGACATCAGGCACACATGGAAGCAGCTGTGCCAGGGGGAGGACAGGCCCCGGGCTCTGTGCTCAGACACACACACTGTGTGCAGCTGAGAACATGAGAGATGTCAGTGCAGGAGCACAGAGCTCGCTCTGAACCCACAGCGCTGGCAGATCACAAAGGATCCGAAGTGGCAGAGCTCCTCCAGGCAGCCAATTATTGGGAAGGGTTTGCTGGAGTTGGAATAATATCTGAGCTGGGGACAGCGTGGAATGGTTCACGGGAAAAAAGAGCCCTCCTGTCCCATCCTCTCCTCCTGTGCTCCTCTTATTTCCTCCCCAACACCAATCCCACCTGGCACCTCCCAGCTTCCCCAAAGGTTTTTGGATGCTCAAGGCAGTCTCATCCTGCAAGACACAGGAAGCCAAATTCCCAAAGATCCCGACAGTCCTGTCCTGATGCCGAACTCAGAGATTACCCAGCAGACCTAAGAGCTGAACCAGAGGTTGCTCCAATGCTTTTAAAGTGGTCAGGAGCTCAACTGAACATTTTTTAGCAGACATGGAATCCCAGACTGCTTTGGGTTGGAAGGGACCTTACAGCTCATCTCATTCCAGGGTAGGGACAATTCCCACTGTTCCAGGCTGCTCCAAGCCCTGTCCAGCCTGGCCTTGGACACTTCCAGAGATCCAGGGGCAGCCACAGTTTCTCTGAGCACCCTGTGCCAGCCTCTCCCCACCCTCCCAGCCAGGAATTCCTTCCCAATATCCCATTCATCCCTGCCCTCTGGCACTGGGAAGCCATTCCCTGTGTCCTGTCCCTCCATCCCTCGTCCCCAGTCCCTCTCCAGCTCTCCTGGAACCCCTTTAGGCGCTGCAAGGGGCTCTGAGCTCTCCCTGGAGCTTTCTCTGGGTGAACACCCCCAGCTCTCCCAGCCCTTTAACTGGCAGGAAGCTTCCATCAGCCCACCCTCCCTTTCACCCCAAGACAAATTCATCACAAACTGCAGCCTCAACTTGAAAAAAGCCCAAGTGTCCTCAGTCCTCTGCAAGTTCCCGGGAGAATCGAGGCCACATCCCTTCCTCACGAGTTCCCAGAGACCTGACAAAGCTCCTGACGCAGCACAAGGAGAACAAACAGGCACAGGGATGGCTGCAGGGCCATATGCTGCCATATGCCACCGGTGTTCCAGAAATGATCTAAAAAACCCCACAAAACCCACAGGAGAGTTATTCCTTGGGGAAGCAGCTCACTCCAAGCCCCAACATGAAGATGTCCCTGGTGCAGGTGCACAAGAGCAGGTTTAACTCACAGGTTACTACTAGAAGTATGTCATGGAGATGAGGGTTACAGAAAATAAGTATTAACTCATTTTTACACGAAAACAAAAAGCTGAGGATTTAAGAAAACCCCACATTTTCAATACCAGTGGCCACCACAGTTGGTGCTCATCTTGTCCCAGCGCTCAGGGTGGGCAGCTAAATTTAATTACTGGGCAGGTGATGTAATTAATTAAAAGGCAAATACAAAACAGTGGGGATCTCTTCCTTTGGCGTGAAAACCTTGCTGTGCTGCAATGGAAACCGGGGCCAGGAAAATCTGTGTGTGCCCAGTAAAATACTGCAGAGTCCCATCCCAGGCTGGAGGGAGCATTCCATGGGAGCTGCAGGCAGGAGCAGCAACCCTGTGCAGCAGGGAAACCAAAGGAATTATTCCCATGTGGAAAAGGGTGTAGAGATCACATTGGCAGCACAGCCCCTATTTTGCTTTTAATATCTTTTAGACTTATTAATATCCCCCTCGAATTACAAAATCCATTCCAGCTACTGTAATGTAAAATAGGGAGATCCAGGAGCTAAGAGGTGCAGTGGGACTTTTCCACAAATTCCCATGTGAACGTGGCACTGAAGTCCAACCAGGACAAGGTTCAGTTCCCAAGCAAATGATTTTCTTGCTGAATCCCCAACACACACAAGGCAGCTGCACAACATCTTGGCATTGAGTTGTGATTTCAGAATCAAATGCTCAGCAATTATTTCCTTCTATATGTTTGGTAAATTTATTTAAGACAACTCATTAGGTGTCTCAGCAATTTGGAAATTACTAGGTAGTTAGAACATGTTTTTTTTCTTTGGGAATACTAATTATTAGAAAATAGGGCAATTCTTCCAACATTTCCTGATCTCTTTTTTTACCCTGGATTTCAAATCTTGCAGTCTATCTCCTTTCTCCAGCTGCCTTCAGTTCAGCACAGATTGTGTTGCTACATTTAAGAAACAGAGTTTAAAAAAAATACTAGTAATATATATCTATATTTACTGCCAAAATACTCTCTTTCGGTAATGTTCAAATGAACATGCAAGGCACAAGATTTTGCTTAGCAGGCATTGCAGGTACACACGAGCTAGTGGTTAGAGAATAGATGAGCTGCTCTGAACTTTCCCTTTTCACAGGTTAAAAACTCAGCTCTTCCTACACAAAACAACACCCAAAGCACTTTTCCTGCAGTCTCGGAGCAAAGGGAAAGGTGAGGATCACAGCCAGAGGGATGGCTACAGGCTCAGATGGGTTTCACCCAACAAAGCATTCAAAATTTGAACACACAAACCTTTCAAATTCCATGGTTTTGTTCAGCCATGAAGCAGCAAAGATCTGCCTGGGAATGCTCTGATCTGTGCTTTATTGCAAATGCTCCTTGTGAGACCTGGGATTGAATCAACACCTGAACACCTCCAGTCTGAATTTTGCTTCAACCTCTGCAGCTGGTCTCTCTTTTTTAGGAAAGCTATTCAGCCATCCCAGGAGAGAAAAAAGGTGTTATTTTTCCCCTCATAAAAGGCACCAAACTAAAGCTGCAACGGCACAGAGACACTGCTTTATTTTTTCTAATTACTTCAGCTCTTGAAAGCATTGAATGATCTTCCCAAGGCTCTGGGGAAGCTGCTGCTGTTGGGTTTGATGAAACCTGATCATAAAAGCACACCTGGTATCCTAAATGAGCTCTCCTGCAAGGAGGCTGCTCTGTGTCTGTCCCATATAACATGTTGGGAAGTCAAGAATGTTCCATAAGTCTCCAGGAAAAAAAAAAAAATTACAAATACTGCCCCCAAACTAAACTTAATCATCCTCCCAACTACACAGGCATCTGTGGCTGCCATATGTGGTCTGCCACAGCATTCCTCAGACATGCAGTGGCAAGGCTTCAGCCAGGAAGTGCTGGAATAACGTGGTGTATTCCTAAATCACCCTCCAATCACCCTCCTATTCTGGCTGGGATGGAGAGCTCCTGCTGACAGGGGTGGATCACATTTAAAAAAAAAAAAAAATCACACCTCTATCTTGTTACTGCAACAGGGACATTTAGCTCGGGATCTGCAAGAGGATGAGCTCCCATTTCTCCTCTTACTTCACTCTGTTCCAGTTTATCTCTATTTCCCTTTTGGTTTCATGTAGCTTAGCTTGGTTTGCTCTCCCTGGAGCACTCCTGTCACCAGGTCACCTTTGGGAAATGCAGGCTGACCTGTGCCAAGCTGAGCCTGCTCGTGTCCTGTCCTGGGACTGCTCTCAGACACCACAGAATCCCAGAATCTCAGCATGGTCTGGGTTGGGAGGGACCTTAAAGCCCACCCAGTGCCACTCCTGCCAAGGCAGGGACACCTTCCACTGTCCCAGGCTGCTCCAAGCCCCAGTGTCCAGCCTGGCCTTGGACATTTCCAGGGATCCAGGGCCTCCCCACCCTCCCAGGCAGGAATTCCTTCCCAATATCCCATCCATCCCTGCCCTCTGCCAGTGGGAAGCCATTCCCCAAACTCCCTCTCCCTCATTTTTATAATCCCCCTTAGGGTACTGTAAAGCCACAGTGAGGTGTCCCCAAAGCCTTTTCTTCTCCAGGCTGAACAAAGGAAAAATTTCAGTTTATTTTCCTGGAGAAATAGTCAGCAGCACCCATTCATTGGCTAAAATGATTTTTCAACTTCCCAACAAATAAAACCAGTCCATCTCTCCTTGGGTTTCAAACACACATGGAATACTTCAGTCCCCAAAGCGGGGATGTGAAGTATAATAATCTTTGGGGTATTCTACATGTGAAGAATGAAGTGGAATTTTCCTCAGTGTCGAGAAGATCCTTGCCACCTGTCTGCTTTCACTGCATGCTCTTCCTAATTCCAACAGCTAATTTAAAGAATATACATCTTTTTTAAGAATTTTGATGATTACAGTGTCCTGATTTTCTTCTAGCGTGGTGTCACCACTTCCCACACCATCAGGCTTTACACAACCAAAATAACCCTGAATATTTATTTTACTTTTTTTCAACAAAAGTGGTTTAGAACGTCACAGAATCACAGAACCAGACTCCCATCTTCAACAGAATTATAGGAAAATTACTTTGTTTAAAATGTTCACGCTGGGTAGTGAATGGGAAGGAATTGTGGCATGCTGGGAGGGCATTGTTGAAATGAATTTCACGCTGCTTAATTTAAGCCAAGCAACTGATGGAGTTTGGGCTCAGGCTGGGTATGTTGTGTTATGTTATGGTTTTAATTAGCTCCTTCCTTCCAAAAGCTTCCAAACTAGGAGGTTTAGAAGCTGCTTTAAACACTGATAAATGAGGCTTACAAACAGAGCATTTCCATTTTATTTTTTTTTACATTTTCTACTTTTTTTTAGTACTTTTTTTCTTTTTTTTCCAAGGAGCTGCCATGATCTCTGATTACTTTTCTTGCAGCAAATCCTGAAATCACCCGACTGCTGAACCTACAGTAAGCTCTTATGGGCTGCTAGGAATATCTTAGGAGGAAAAAGCCCTAATTTTCCAAGTGCTGTGCAGGCTCTAAATAGCAACTCCTTCCCCCGAGCCCTTGCAATCGAAAAACTCGACGTGCTGAGAGCAAAATACAAGAGAAAGGACATTTTGCTGTCACCTGCTGAGGTAATATTTGAGTGACACTTTATGGCCCTTAATTGCTGTAATCAACCGGGGAGCCCAAGGACTTTCTAGGACTTTGCTGCCCACTGGGAATTCACAGGGACAGGGCTGGGAATTCAACGGGCCCAATTACAGCAGCTCTGCCCCAAGGCTGCAGCTCTGAGAGCACTCAGAGCTCACCTACTCCCCCAAAACTGGTTGGTTTTAATCATTACTACATAAAATGGGGACAAATATCCCCCACCGACAAGTCTGTTGTTTCCATGTTTTTTCCTACTTGGATATTGGTCCACACACTGAAAACACAGCAGTGTTTTGAGAGGGACTTGCTGTTATCAGGTGTTCCCAGGTGGTTTGTGAAGACCAACAAAACACAGGACAAACAAGCAACCAATGGTTATTTTGGGAAATGAGAAGCAAGAACAAATAAATACCCAAGAGTTATAAAAAATCTGGGGATGCCACTGGCTAAATAGTCTCTCCATGTATTTCCTATTGGGATAAATGGGAAGGTACTAAGTTATGACAGGCAGAAATGCAAATTCAGTAGGTGGGAACAGCCAGAACCTTATCCTACATCTCAACTCCAGCCACCATAAATCTTTTTTTTTTTAATACACAGGATAGTGTGAACATATTTTCCCAAATTCTTATGACTATCTGGTAATAAGGGCCCTCAAATCCAACCCATTCTGGGATTTGATGATGGACAGTAATTTGGAGACTTAAACATTAAAAATTCAAAGACAACATTTTTCCTTTTTTAATAACTGCCTCCAGTATTATCTCAAAATGGATTCTTAATTAAATATCTTAGGAGAAACAACAGTTTAATATTCCTTCTTGCTAGCAACCAACAAGCATTCTAATCAAGAAAAAATTCTTAGGAATCACTATCATTCTCACAACCCCTTTGATGTGGCAAACGCAATAACTGAGAAAGACCCGGATGGTCTCATTCTGTTCAAAAAGCTCCTTCTCCATCAAAATTCTCATATGCACCAGGAAACACAAATCTGCAGGAGCAACCAGGACAACTTTAAACACCTGGATATTGTTTTTTGCTGAAAGAAGGGGGAAAAAAAGCCTTGTCAGGAGTGAAATCTGTCAAAATCTTGACAAGTTTTAAAACCTTCATTTTGGTCTGAAGCTTTGCCTTTATTTTGGGATATTGTAGCAGAGTTACATCTGCTCTGAAAGAAAATGTCAAAGGTTCTGCTGGTGCCCTATAAATCTGCACTGAAATGCAATCAAAAAAGCAGGGAATGGGGATGATGAGTGAAGTCAGAGCCTGGTCAAAGGTACAGAGAAACATCCAGCAGGAAGAAGGAAAACATTCCAAGATGAGCAGCCAAAATACGAAAATCACAAGTAAGGAACTCATCCCCAAGCTGGAAGGTGGTGGCTGACATCATCCCAAGTGAGCTCCCCCTGGATATGAAGTGTCTCTCTGATGTTGTTTGCAAAGCCATTCCTTCCACTTCCAGAGAAAGAGAAGGATGAAGGGAAGGATGTACATTAAAAACCAGGCTGAACTTCAGGAAGTTCTCCAATTCCCTTTCTGCCCTGGGCTGAACAAAGCAGAGCCCCCAGTACCAAACTGCTCGTGCTGGCCAGGAGCCCTCCCGCTGCACTGCAGCTGCTGGAGCAGAGGATTCCAATGTGGCAAAGTGACTCTGATGCCAGCACACAAACAGCCCCCACATTCACCCCATCACAGCAGGAATCTGGGAACACAGGCACAGGTTATGTAAGTGTCAGTGCATCCCTGGCACTCCTTACAGGAGACAGATCGCCAGCAGAGCTCCGTGCTCCAGAATAATTCCCTGCAAGTGCCAGTGCCCCGAGCTGCCGGCAGGAAGGAAAGGTTTCTGTTAAACTCCCATTTCTCTAGTGCATTTCAGCATTAACTGTTTGTTATTTCCTCCTTTCCGTGCGCTTCCCGTGCCAGGAGCTCTCCCTGGAAGCTGTAGTGTTGATGGCTCCTGTGGGATCAGGGCTGTGTTCGGCCGCAGGGGCTGCTGTGCACATCCCACTTCCCACAGCACAGACCTGCAGGAGGATCCAGGTCCTACAGCGCTGTCCCTGCTCCTGTTCTGGAATTCCTCCAGCATGAGGAGGGCACAGCTCCGTGTGCTCCACTGCCAAACCAGCTCCCTCCTGTGCCCAGCATCCCTCTGCCTGTGCACAGCAGGTGGGAATGCTGCGGACACCGCAGGCAGCAGGGGGAGGAGTGCAGGGGAGGAGGAGGAGGAGGTGCCACACCAGCTCCAGCAGCACCTTCCATCCCGCAGGGATGATGATCCCCAGGAGCACGGCCAGGGCTCCCAGCAAGGGATGAGCCACAGCTTCTCCCGTGCCCCAGTTCTCCCTTGGGCAGAGCCAAACCTTCCTGAGGGAGGGCAAGGGAGGGCACAGTGCACCTGCTCTGTCCCCAGCATGGGCTGTACTTCCATGGATGTACAGAAAATGTGAGGTTTGGGCACCCACACTCACCTTCCATCCCCAAAGGAGGATTTTTCCCCAGCTCTACCAATGACACACAGAAGAGTCAAAGTACAAAATCCCAGTCTCTCCTCTCCTTGGAGGCACAGCTCATCTACCTCCAGTCCAAGAAGACCACCCAGAGAAGCTGTGGCTGCCCCATCCCTGGAAGTGTGCAAGGCCAGGCTCGGTAGAGCTTGGAGTGGAAGATGTCCCTTCCCATGGCAGGGGGTGGAACAGGAAGAGCTTTGGGGTCCCTTCCAACCCAGGCCATTCTAGAATTCCTGCATTCCTATTCAGTTCCTCCCCCTGTACATCTTCTCCAGCAGGGAAGTGCAGAGTGAGCACCGAGCATCACAGGCACAACCAGGATTCCAGCTGGCTCCTGCTGAGATTTGTGTCTGTATCTCTCCTGAGCTGCCGTGGTGCTGCCCTGACACAGCCCCTTCCCCACCTCCATCCTGCAGCTCATCCCAAAACGTGCCAAGAGCTGTGCAAGGCACACTGCTGACATCCCCACATTAGTTAAGGGACACGAATAAATGAGAGGAGAAACGAGCTGAGCCTTAGGGAGGAGGGGCTGCTCCTCCTCCCGGGCAGTGCTCCGCGCAGCCCGGCCAGCTCCCTTGGATCTGCCGGGAAGGAAAACCGGAGAGGAGCAGGATGTGGCTCATTCCTCCCCTCTGGCAGCACCTCTCAGCCAGGCTCTGAGGCAGCAGCACCATTACAATGCCGGGCACAGGCAGAGAGGGACTTGCTCTAAGAGAAAGGAGAGAAATAAAATGAACACCAAACCCCCTCAGCTCTCCAAAGACTGCAGCACGTAGCCAGGCAGGCAGCAGCCACTTGGGAAACCACTTTGCTGACTGCCTTCCTGAAATGCTGTGATGGGAGAAAGCTGCTTAAGCTTCCAGCTGCTGGGAAGTGGCTTTTTTCCCTTTTTTTATTTTTGCAAGTAATGCAGCAACTGCACTTGGGTGAAAAGGCAAAGGGAGGAATTATTTAACAGCTGAAAGAAACGTGCAGGAATCAGGACTTTTGGGCTGCACTTCATTGAAATACATCAGTGTAGCTCCTCTGAAACCTACGTTTGCTTTTATCCCTCTGTTCAGTTCTGGCCCCAGATTTCAGATTTAAAGGCACATGTATTTCTGTTTTAGATTGGTTTGAAAATGTTCAGCAAAACCAGCCTGAAAAGCTGTGATGCCTTTGGAGAGATCTCTTCACTGATCAATTCTCAGCAAAACAACACTGCAGTGTTTGTATTTATTTACATTGTTGTGGTTGTTACTCTGAGGATACAACTGGGATTTCTTTACCTGTAAAAGATCAGACCATGCAGAAGAAAGGCAGACAAGCTTTATGAATAATTACATGTTGTTGAGGAATGTAAAACATTCAATTCTGATACCAAACAGATCTCATACATCTTTTATAAATTAAATTCTTGCTTGGGAAGGAAGACACAAAATATCTGTGCAAAGTTACATCCCTTTGAAGGCATCTTCCCCCTCAGCAGGTACCACTTGCACACAGAGAACATGAATAAGAAATCACACGACAGAAGCTTCCTCCTGCAGACAACACAGAGTCTGTGGAAATCTGATAGGTTCGTGTGTTATATCCAAGCATCAGAGGCTGCTGAGAGAAACTGTGGATGTGCTATCTCTGGAAATGTCCAAGGCCAGGTTGGATGGGGCTTGGAGCAACCTGGGATAGTGGGAGGTGTCCCTGCCCATGGAACTGGATGAGCTTTAAGGTCCCTTCCAACCCAAACCAATCTGGGATTCTAAGAAAGCCAACAAAAAGGGAAGATTTCTATGTGATATATTCAGTACAGAGTAGTGAAGCTGAACATTTAACAAGGTTCTTAAATATTCTAACAGACAAAACATCTTCAGCATCAGCACTAAAAGGACATCCAACTGCAAGTCTGAAGGCCTGGGCCAACTTCTCAATTCCATTCAGCAAAGCAAATTCTATGTATCCACCACCAGCGTATGAATTTTGAATGTGTAACGGGAAAGATTCCAGTGTGTGTGACTCCTTTCCTCCCAGACTCCCACTCACACTGGATGTTTACACTGATCTATTAAAGGGAAATATCACTTAATGCATTCCTGAAATGAATCCACTCCAGGCGGAACACAGGAACTACTCAGCAATGTACTCCTGCACTTACTACCACTCTACTCCTTGGGGCAGCAAGTAAAAATCAACAGACAGCTGTAATTAGCATGGAAAAATGGAGGGAGGCAAAGTATAGCTCATTTGTCTGTTTTTCCATCCGTCAATACCCCATTCATTTTCCAATAAGAGATCGATAACAAGTGCAGAGCTCCAACATTCCTGCTTTATGGTGTGCAAAAACATCTTGAGAACATTTTAACCAGAACAAGCACCACAGTGGGGATAAAGCTACTTCTCTTATTTGTCAGAAACTTTGGAAAGAAATTTACTTTGGAGTTGTTTTGCCCACTCTTCTTGTTGCAACAGACACTTCAGTGGCACGCTTTAGTTCAAGTAATGCTGCTTAAAGAACATGAGCTGGCAGCTCGGTTGTGTCCCACACTGGACACACCTTCCCTGAATCCAGCTGGAGCCTTGTGGGCAGGTGAGTACAGCCACAGGCTGCTGAATCACAGCCACCTCTCAACCTAGCATGGTGTCCCTTGAACACTGATTTCTGTGGGATCTGTCACCCCTGGAGCGTGGCAGGTTTGTTCCTGAGCTTCATCACACAGTTCAGGATGCAGCCCTCAGAGCCAGGAGCTGCTGTGAGGTCTCTCACAATGGCCAGAGGCAGGGCCAGCTGCCACTGGCTTTTTTTCCTCGGTGAGACTTCCCAGTTATTGGTCATAATTGAAGCATCCCTGCCCAAGTGTGATGCTGGGGCTTGTTTTGTCAGAACCTGATGAGCTCACCACTAATTGTTCTGGAACATAAAATTTTATCACAGTATCTCATGACCTATATATCACAGATTAACTGATGATTTGTCAGAACACATCGTTTTCCCAGGCAAGAGAGAGGCATTCTTCAGGGAATATACCAACCATGGTGGGAATGGGGGTTAAAAATATTGCTATGAAACGGTGCCTGGAAAGGAGAAGTTTATAAAGCAGCAGCACAGGGGAGTAACCATTAGAAACATGATTTTATTCTTATTCTAAGAGATTAAAGGCTGTGATAAAGCTGAACTGGTAGGCCAGAGGTATTGAGGTTGGATCTGGCTCTGTGGACAGGAAAAGGGACGGGAAGGTGCCTTGGCCACCTCACCCTAGAGCCTGTCCCAAGAGGGCAGAGGGCTTATTTCTGGCCATAATGGACATTGCTACTAAAAATGAAATCCTCCAGCCTCCTCCACACCGACAGCACCCAGCACAGCACCTACAGCAATGCATTTCCCAAGGAAACAGGACATTTATGCCAATGCCATCAATGACTGTGATGCCACTCTACCAAGGACACACAGCCCCTGGGAGGAAGCAGAAAGCACAAATGAGCTGAGCAGAGTCCATTTGCAGGGAAATGTCCCAGCACGGGGAAAAACCAAGGGAGGACTCACAGGGAGAATGTATTTGGTATAAGCAGAATTCTCTCAAAATAGAAAGGTTTTTGAAGTTTTATAGGAAGCGTTAGCAGCTCGTTCAAACACACACTTCACCACTCCAGTACTCAGCACGATGATAGGGAGTGTTTTTTCCTCATGATTTCTCCCTTGTTGCTGTAATAAATCAAATCCCTGCTAGGCAGCATTCCCCATGCTGGTGAAGCAGCATAACCAAATAGCTCCATTTCTGTAACTTATGGAGCCTTTGTCCTATGTGACTTTTTAGGGAAAAAACCCCAAACAAACCAAATCAGAAGAGCAGCCCCTTGTCCTCCTCTCCCAGGGTTTTCTTGTTTTTCTCTGCCCTTGTGAAAATTAAAACCCTCCTGAGGAGCAGAGCAGAGCCTGTAGCTACCACTGCCCTTTTTGAGTCCTTTCCTCAGGACACTTCAAACCCCTTCTGACAAGGCTTTAGAGAGAAACAGAAAAAGCAGATTTACATCCTATGTTGTGCATTCACAGATTCAGGCACTGCTGGCTTCCTCCAGCTTTCCATGTTGGTGGAAAAGCTTGGCTGACTCTGGATACTGGAATATCCTCCAAATCAAAAATCCAGTTTACTTGATCAGCACCGTGGGGCAGACAAAACTGCTCACTGTGCCCCACATATTGCACCTGAGTGGATATTTATGTTGAGATATGAAAAGAAGGAAGGGACGTGGTGAAATAAGACACTCCAAAACTGAAACCAGTTCACTGTTGGCATGAAAACCAGTGACAAAGCACTGTGGAAAAATACAAACCAGGAGCTGAGGAGAGGCTGCAAGCAAATCCTGACACCACCTGTGATCCCTACGGAACTCAGCACTCCGCCAGCTAAATGACATTTTGGAATTAATTACTGGATTCCAAATGACCATGAACAGTTGTCCTGTTTGTAAAGCAATCTGCATTTGGGTGAAGCGCTGATTTGGAAAATCAGGCTCTCCTATCTCTATAAATGCATGCTCCAAGGGAAAACATCCAACAGCTCAGGGTCTCCCAGGCAGAGCATGTTTTTGGGAGATAGAGAAGCAAACCATGGCATCAACAAATCCTAGGTTAAGCTTCTCCCCTTGTTCTTTATTATTTCTGTGATGTGCTCCTTCAGCACCAAGAGCCACACTCCTCCCTCCGATGCCCTTGAGCCCAGGGAGAGCTGCTTACACTTCCCAGCAGCAGCATTTCCTTAAGCACTGGGCAATTTGGAGAGCAATCTGCAATCCAGGAGCAGCACAGTGGTGAGGAGGCCCTGTGGTTTTGGCTGCACTCCACAGTCAGTCGGGAGTTCAGCAGAAGGAATCCAAAAGCAGGATAAAGGCACAGTTAATCACACACCTTAGTGCTCCGTATGAACTCACAGTTTTAGCAACCACACCCTGTCCCATCAGCTGAGCTCTGACCTGCAGCTGGAACTGAAAGCACAAAATTACCTATTTTTGTTACCTATTTCTCATTATGTCTCGTTTAGATGACTTGAAGCTTTTTTTCTTTTTTTTTTTTCCATTTCAATGTATTTCTGGTATAAAAAGAGCACCTCTATGGAAACAGCAAGCAGCAATTTATAAAAATGACTTATGATCCTTACCGAGTGTTTTATTTGACTACTATACTATCAAATCACAATGTGGCATTTAACGAACAGAAAATCTGAGTCAGACAGAAAACCATCTTCACAAGAGCACAAAACAAGGCAAGCATAGCTAATGCTGTAGTAGTAGAACTTGAGATATTTTAGTAGGCAAATCTAAGCAAAAACACCCCAGCAAACCCCCAAGCAAACCACCTTCCAGCCCTCTCAGGCAGCCCTTTCTACACAAGATAAATATCAGGCAGCTGATGATTCATTAGTCAAGGCAGTCTATTAAGGGCTAATAGAAATGAAAACAGATTTGAAACTGTCAAAAACAAAAGCTTTGACCATGTAAAAGCCAAATTTCAATGAGAATTCAGGAGACATAATGGGCAGAAGAGAATCTCTTTTTGTCAGAAAATATTGATTATTGTCCTGATCAAGGCAGAGTTTAGCACACATTTGAAACTAAAAATCCTACATAAACAAGCAGCAAGTAGATAAGTGGTTAGGCAAAAGATCCTGCATGCCTAGGTCCTGACATCACTCATCCTTTCTGGATTAAACATTAGAAACTGGACTAATTGAAATGGGGAAATGAAGAACAGTTATCATCAAAGAGAAGCTGGGTGTTTCCAGCAAACCAATGGCACTGCAAACACTTCTCCCAGTTCACATTCCCAGCAATGGTAAAAATCCTTCCCTGTGAGGGTGGGGAGGCCCTGGCACAGGTTGCTCAGAGAAGCTGTGGCTGCCCCATCCCTGGAAATGTTCAATGTTCAGGCGGGATGGGGCTTGGAGCAACCTGGGATAGTGGAAGGTGTCCCTGCCTGCAAAATCCATCAAGACACCTGAAAAGACCATCCGATCTCAACTACCAACCTTCAACCTTCAGCTTGACAATACTGGAAGTGCCCTGTGGACATGATACACCCAATAACCACTGAAACCCTTCTAACCCCACTGGAAGTCCCAGCTTTTATTTGGCAGCTGGATGAAGCCTCTGCTTGGTCTCAGCTGCCCATTGCACAAAGATGTGCTGCAGAATGAACTGGGTGTTGCAAAACAGTTGAGTTGCAGTACATGATCACTGAAGAGAAAGGATGAAAAACACTTCTAAATATACATTTTGATTATAACTCAACCCACAACAACTGAGACATACAGAGCAAGCAAAGCCCACCTTTCCTCCTCCTTTAGCGATCAGAGAGGCACCAGACACAAATCCAATCAATGTTTGGATATGAACTTCTCTACCAAAGTTTTTTTTTTTCTATAATCACTTTTTCTACTTGGGCAGCACACGGAGATCTTTTTATCTCAGATGCCATGAGAAAAGTGTACACTGGCAGCAGAAGGAATGGCAGGTTTGAGGAGTAATGTCACTGAAAAAGCAGTGGAGTACAGCGTCCTCAAAACACTGGTGCTGACCATTCACGTGGTGAATGGAATGTGTTTTCCCACGATTCCCATCACCTTTTTCCTAAAAATTCTAAGCAATGCTCTCTCAAGAACTGTATGGAGTAACTGGAGACAAACCCTAGAAGGCAGCACCACACACAGTCCTGCTCATGGCCCTTTTTATGGCAAACTGGGACCATCAGTTACCAGGGTCAGTCTCATTGGTGTTGATCCTATAAACACCAAAGGACTTTCAGAATCTGAAATACTTCTGTGGGCATGAATCCTACCACAAGTTTGTCTAACTCTTTGAGACAGAGTCTGAACTTGCACAGAAGGGCATCACCCTGCCTTTACACAGCAGTCTAAGTCCTGCTTCCCTGGTGAATAGAAAGCCTGCTCTGGTAGTGGCAGCAGGAAGGAGGCTGTGGATGCAGGGATGGGAATTGCCAAGGGAAGCCAGGCAGGGTTAGATGCAGGTCAAACAGCTAAAAGAAGTCTAGGAAAGAAGGTGCATCTATGGCTCAGGAGAGGAGGATATGCCGGGGAAAGAACAAATAGGTAAAGGCAGTTACTAAAAAAATCTGCAACAGGGCAAGCAAAGCCAGCTTTCCATCTCCTTTAGGGGTCAGAGGCACCACATGGAAATCGAATCAATATCTAAATACGAACTCCCCAACCAAAACCCCAGGTGGAAGAGGAAGGCGTAAGTGAAATGCCTTTTTAAATGGCTGGGACAGGAGAAGGCAGAGCTGCACGGCCTGGGAAGCACGGGATGACCGAGGGGAAAGGTACGGGGAGCGCGCTGGGGCTGCCACCGCCTCCCGGGGCTGCCACCGCCTCCCGGGGCTGCCACCGCCTCCCGGGGCTGTCACCGGCTCCGCGCAGCGCTGGCACCGTGCCCTCCCTCCCTTCCCGGCCCCTCCCAGCGCTTCCCGGCCCTGCCCACTCCAGCCCCTCGCTGACCCAGTGCCAGTCCGTCGCTGACCCAGTGCCAGCCCCTCGCTGACCCCACTCCAGCCCCTCGCTGACCCCACTCCAGCCCCTCGCTGACCCCGTGCCAGCCCCTCGCTGACCCCACTCCAGCCCCTCGCTGACCTNCCCAGTGCCAGCCCCTCGCTGACCCAGTGCCAGCCCCTCGCTGACCCCACTCCAGCCCCTCGCTGACCCAGTGCCAGCCCCTCGCTGACCCTACTCCAGCCCCTCGCTGACCCCACGCCAGCCACCCCCTGCTCGCTCCCTGCCTGCTGCAGATCGGAGCTGAACTTCCCTATCCGCAGGCCATTGAAGTACCCCAGATAAAGCCTCTAACGCGCTGACAAGCCTTAAGCTGACACCCCGAGAGGTGAGGAAAGGTGTTTCACATGCTCAAGTGTTGCTCGGAAGGGATAAATCGAAGCAAACAACCTAAAAGGGGCTGTTCTGACAGCTCTGCACGTGCAAAACACTGACCTGAGCCAGGTTTCATTCCCGGGGCAGGGATGGACTCTGCATCACAGGGTACTTGTTGCTAACTCCTGTAGATAATTTTTTAATGAAATGTGGCCTTAATGGAAATGTAATTTTACAGAAGAAAAAAGTGATTTCACATGGGAAGGTTTCATTGAAGTTTGTTTCTGAAAAAGGTGGAGTCTTTCCTGAAATCAGAGAGAAACTCTGGACGTGGCCTATGGAGCAGCATTCCAATCTCTCCCCAGCACAGACACACAACAACGAGGTCACAACTCTGAAGGTAAAACAAGATTCATTTATTATTTGCTTACCCAGTGGACCTCACTGTCTTAAGCCCCTGTGCTAATGGGCTTTTATATTCTCTTTTGATCAAGAATGTGAAATATTTCCATAGAAGGCAAACAAGCTTTGATTCCCAAAAGGGTGACCCTGTTTTGAACTACCCAAAGGATTAAAAAGAAGCCTAAAAATCAAAAAATCACGGGGCAGGACAACAAACAAGGCAAAAATCTTCACTGGGAAGATGCTTCTCCCTCCAGTGATGCACTCTCCATCTTTGTGTGCTCCTGACAAGGACACTTGTTCCTGCAGAATTTATTTACTTCCATATCCCTGCACCTCTTTTCTGAAACGTGGAAACGACTTTTTGTCTACAATCACTGGGAGTTTTTCTCAGCTTCAGCAGTGTAATTTTCCTCCTCCAAAAAGCCTCACACCAGTTACTGCATCATCTACTTCATGTTAATCATCACAGCTGGTAATTGACTGTAATACCATGCACACACTCGTTTCTTTATATATCCATCCATAAAAATGGTATTTTTGCATGTTTTATCTATATGTAGACACACAAACACATTATAATAAGAGTTGCTGTTACAAAAATCACGGAATTATCTGTTCACTGTTAAAAAGTATATTTGTTCCTGGTTTTAACAGGAAAATTTCACCTGCACACTTCTCCTGGTGCTCTTTGAGCAGTTAATCTGTGTATTATCTACCAGGAGAAATCAGGTATAAATTTCATAGCACCATTCCAAAACTGAGCGTGTTTACTGGGGGTAAGTGCCACGCACTGCCCGTTCACTCCTGCCTTTAATGCAGATCCAAGCTGCATTATGCACTCGGCTGTACGGGTTTTATGAGGGCAAATGCCCACTTCAGGCAGACATTCCCGTGTTAATGACTCATGTGGCTGTGGTTTATTCCGTGCTGGAAGCACTGCAATTAGCACGAGCCCTCCCTCGCAGCTCCCGGTGCTTCAGGGGAGGAAGGAGGCTCCAAGCCCGTGGCTGCTCCAGCTCTCCAGCTGCAGGATAAACCTTCCAGGTCCTAAACCAGAACAATGAAGAGGCCCTGCTTTCATCTCTGCACGCTCTCAGTTATTTGCTCTTCACCGCGGGGAACCAGAATTCCACCACAATTTGTTTTCCACTGTCTTAATTCTCTCACTTGCTTCTCTCCGGCCAGAAAGCAGCACTCATGTGACCCATCCCCACTACCTGTTTGCCAGGATATTGTCTCAGCAGGCATTCCCAGTCCCTGAGTCAGGAGCTAAAATAATTAGGTGTAATGTTTTAAGCAAGGGGTTCAGGAGCATAAAGCAAACAGACACTCGGGGAATTTTAACTGCTTTGTGCCTGAGCCTTTGGGGTTTATGGCCTCCAGTTTTTCCATACAACTGTGAGAGCCAGAGTGCTTTTAGGGTTTGGGGTTTTTTTTATAAAGGAGAGGGAGGTTCTCACATATTCCTGTGATGCTGGAGATTAGGTCTATCAAAAGCATTCTCAATTACAAGAGGCTGTAAAATTTAAAAAGCTGTGAAAACAGCGTTACCATAAACTGCTTAAGAGAGTATTAAGGAATCTGGAAATGACTTCTTCATCCCAATCCTTCCAAGTGGACAGCTAAAGCCCAAGTACCTCTGTTCTATTAACACAATTCTTCCAGCACAAATCCTAACCCAGATGTTTGTGTAACAGGTTGATCTCTGCTGCCATTAAAGCTGCTTTTCCCAAAAATGTCCTTGGAAGAGATCACCGGGGTTTACTGAAACATGAACTAAACCACAAGAAATTCCACCTCAACATGGGAAAGAATTTCTTTCCAAGCAGGGTGGCCAAGCACTGGAACTCTGTCCAGGGAAGGTGTGGAGTCTCCCTCTCCAGAGACATTCCAGACCCATCTGGATGCATTCCTCTGTCACCAGCTCCAGGTGACCCTGCCTCTGGGCGATCTCCAGAGGTCCCTTCCAATCCCCTGGGATTCTGGGGGATACATGGAACACCTTTAAATCCACACCACACATTTACCTGCATTCTCTGATGAACTTTTATAAGTAACACATTTCTTCTACACCAACCCCTATCCAGCAACTTGGTTTTCTCAGCCCTAATACTGTACTTTTAAGCTGTCTTCTTAAGAGAATAATTATATTTTGCTGAAAGACATTAAACCAGCACAAGACAGACTCGGGATGGAGAACAGCTCCCAAGAATGCACACTTTATCTTAAGGCTTACAGAAACATCCAGTTGGATCCCAAAACACATCCCTAAAGGAACCAACACACTCATCTGCACTTGGCCTGGCAGCTTGTGAGCAGCAGCAAGAGAAAAACCAAAGGAAAAGTTAACACATGAATACCAAAAGGGCAGGAATTTCTAAACTGACCCAAAGCATTTCCTCATCCCTGGAAGTGTCCAAGCCCAGGCTGGATGGGGCTTGCAGCAACCTGGTCTAGTGGAAGGTGTCCCTGCCCATGAGATGAGCTTTAAACCCTTCCAACTCAAACCATTCCAGGCTTCTAAGCAATAATTCAAATACCCAGTTCACACAGATTCCAACATACAGTATTTCATCTCAACATGGTGCACTGCATTAATGTCAATTTTGCACAGCTGTCGTTCCTCTCTCCCTGAAATAAAGGGATGCTAAAACAAGTTGGGAGGCAACACTTAAGAGGGATTGCACTTCCAGACCGACACCGACACAGGCAGGAAAAAATTCCTCATCCGAAGCCCTACAGGACCCATCCATTCTCCTGAGGACACCACATCATACCATACATACGTCTGCATTGACGTACACTCTTATATTATGTTGTTATCTGTGTATTTTACGAGCTGTCCACAACGCCTTATGTAACGGATCCCTGTTTAATATGGAACAGCGTGTCCATCGCCGCGGCAATCCCGGCCGTTCTCCTGGATGGCGAAAAACACCCACTCGGACACCGCTGAGGAACGCTCCTGATTCGAGGCGTCTGACCACGGCACCGGGGGCTCTGTGCTGCCAGAGAACCATTTTGCGAGGGATGCTGGGGAGGGATCATTCCCTAGGGAACCACAGCAGCCTGTCCCAGCATCTCTGGGGCAACACAGGGTCACCCCCCGGTGCCTCACCCGCAGCACGGACACCCAGCCCGCCCGTGCGTGTCTGCGCGCCCCCCGCCCCGCTCCCGCGGCACTCACCGCCTCCGAGTCTTCAAACCCATGCAGGTACAAGTTGTCGTACATGGAGAGCCGGTGCGGGGGCCGGTGCGGAGCCGGGGAGCGCGGCGGCGGAGCGCGGTGAGGCGGCGGGGCCGAGCTCCCTTAGCGCTGCNGCGCCGCCTCACGGCGCCTCACGGGCTGATGGCGGCGGCCGCCTCTGCCCCCGCGGGCGGCCAACACGGCGGCGGTCCCGGGCTTATTTATAATAAAACATATCTGGTTTACAATAAAACAATACCGCATAGTCTAGAGAAGACTGAGATGAGATCTGATGAATGCGTATAAATATCTCCGAGGCGGGTGAGAGGATGGTGCCAGGCTCCGTTCAGCGGTGCCAGTGACAGGATGAGGAGCAATGGTGATAAAATAAAACGCAAGTTCCAGCTTAGCATGAGGGAAAACATCTTTCCATGAGGGTGGCAGAGCACTGGAACTGCTGCCCAGGGAGGTGTGGAGTCTCCAGAGTCATTCCAAACACCTGGACACGTTCCTGTGTCACCTGCTCCAGGTGACCCTGCTTGGACTGGATCGTCTCCAAAAGTCCCTTCCAGCCCAATTCTGTGGTTTATTTACAATAAAACACAGCCTTTCTTCTTCAAGATTCCAGAGAACAGCAGGTGGTTTCCAAGGAAAACCATCTGTTCACCCCCCAACAATATCTGGAAACAATTAAGAATTAAACCCTAAAGACACTAAAACTAAACACAAAGAATTAACAATGCATACACACGCATGATGTCTGGAAACAAGAAAACCAAACCCTAAACACCAAGAATTAGAAGAACAGAAGTTTGAATCTGATTTACAACTAAATTAAGAAACAAAATCTCTAAGCAGGTTCCTCCTGGAGCTCTACAAATGAAGCTTCTGGTGTAACATTACGTGATTAAAAAGTCAATAAATAATTAAACACTAATGACAGAACTAATTTACAATTTATTTCCTAACCTTATTAAAACAATTATTTAAAATCTCATCTTCAGTGCAATCTGATCCAACACCGCTGTTTCACAAACGCTTCCTATTTGCGTTTTCCATTTGCTTCATCTACTTTTCCTTCCAAAAGCTTCCTTTAGTTCTGCAAAGTTACCTCTAATCCCGTGGGAAGTGTCCAGCAGACACCTGAAGCAAAGCCAAAGGTGTTATTCTTGCCATCTTCACCGTTTCTTACAAATTCCACTGAAGATTCCCCAAAGTTATGCTAAGTCTTATTCCCAGTTTACTAATTCTGACAGAAGAGGATCTCAGCTTCTAAGACGGTCTTTAAAATGTTCATTAAACTCCCTATCCAGGAGTTAATTTTTATAGCATGTTCTACAGAGTTCTTGAAGATCTGTGGTGTTACAGATTGCAAGAATCAACTATGAGAATCACCGGTCAGCTCAAAATTTTAAAAAAAAAAAGGCTGTGAAATCACAAGATGAAGGGAAAAAAGTGAACTTCACAACTTAATTCAAAACAACTCAATTCAGAAGTCAGGCGAATCACTATTTGATTTCCAGTCCTTACATTTCACACTGTCCTTTTAAGACACAGAGGTTATTAAAAATATATATTTAATGACTCAACTCAAAAGGCTCCTAAAAGATGCTATAAAAATACAAATCCCTGTAATACAGAAGAATTCTAAATCAAAGGCTGTTTTGAATTTTATGAGGTAATTTATCCAAGAAACACACACCGAGGTGAGGGTGGAAGACACCCAGCTCTTTTAAGTCGACTGGAAAGTAATATAAATATAATAAATATGCTGAGGGAACAGGGGGCTGGATGGAGCTTGGAAATAGGGAGCAAGGGGAGAGTGGATAAATAGGCTCAGGAAAATAGCTCCAAATTTCTATCAGTGGCAAACCATCCCTATTCCAGTGGTATCTGTTGTTGCACTGGATGTATGGGTGGTCATCTCTGTGGGCTTCCAAGAAGTCAAATCCCTTTGATTCCAACTTCCAGGAGAGCTCAGCACAGGCAAAATGAGAAGAGCACAATAGGCTGACACTTCAAAGCTCTGTGGTTTTGAGGTGAGCTCCCCAGGGAGCAGCTCAAAGGAACAAATAAAAAGCCCACTACTGCGAAAGATGAGGGTCTGAGAGATGAAAATCATCCCTGGCCTGTTTCTGAAAGAGAATTTGGATGGCTGATATTATCAGGAAGGGAATTTCACTGCCTCGGCCACGGTGAGCCTCTGTTACATGTCCTCCTCACCCTGCTTTTGGCCAACACTAAAGGAATGACCTGCTGAAAACATGGAATGGCTGAAGAGCTGAAAGGAGCCTTGTTAAAGTCTAACCTTTAAAAATGTCATTTTTTTAATGGCTTCAGTTGCTGCATTATTCATTTATTTCAATAGCATTCATTGATGATGTTAATCGGAGTCCACAACTCCACGTTTCCAAGGGCACAGGAGATTTTGAAAGAGATGTAAACAGAGACCACGAGTCATCCAAAACTTTTAATGCCCAACAAGTCACTGAGGATACAACCCAGACTAAAATGTTATCAGGTCGGAGGTGGGGGAAAGAGAAGGGCTTGGAAGTCAGAACACTTTGAGCATCCACAGTCCTCCAAAATACTTGGCTTCCTCCAAATACTCTGTTGCCATTAGAGATTATTCATATCCTCTTTATTTTTAATTAGAGTACAAAGGAAATCTCTCTGAGACGTGTATCCATCTATCCCAAAATATCAATTATTTAGTCAGTCCTGAGCTACCCAAATGTGGGAACACTGGGGGTTTTTTTCTGAGGGCGTGAATATAGAACCAGAGAAAATTTTATTTCCAGCCCGATCTAATGATTCCTCAATCAAATGACAGCACTTGTGTGGTTCTTTCAGGAGCTGGAGCAATGAACTATTTGCATAAACACACTGAAGTGCTGCTGGAATAAATAAATGCGCAGGATCCAGATTGCCAAGTCAAGGGAACGCCTCGGCACCGCACTGCGCCAAGCCGGGATGGGAGTCAGCAACTTCTCCCTTCTCCCTACTTCAACAAATTCCACTTCCACCTGGGATTTCGCTGGGAGCCGAGTGGAGCAGAGGCACTGCCTCTTTTCCTGCTGCTGTCGGGGAGAGAAGGAGCGACAGCAATGTTAACCCTGAAGCAGCAAAACCCCAACACCAACACAGCGAAGTTCTTTATGGCCTCTCCCTGCTCTCACATCGGGTCATGGTCCTGGATTCCGAACATTACTTAGGGATAATGAGGCAGAAGCCCCCCCAGAAGGCAAGGGCGCATTAACAAAGAGCATTAGTGGTTACATTAAGAGCAGGCTTGGATATGGATCCACTCCCTCCAGCACTCAGAGGGCTCCAAAACCCACAGTCTCCATCAGCATCCTCCCCGTGAAACACAAACTTTGGGTTTCATCTTCCCCTGCCTGGATTCCGGGCTCTGTTGAAGGAAATTGCTCTCCCCCATGGAAAGCTGCTCTTGTTGACATCAGCAGAAGGGCCCAGGGATGGATTTCATTAACAGAAAGGGAAAGGACCGTCAGCATTCTCCAGCAATCCACCTAAGGCACAGCTTGCTTCCCTCGGTGGGAAGGAGGCCAGTTCCTCACTCTCCTAAGTGATTTGGCATAGCCCCACTCCTTGCCCCTTCTCCCTCTAAAGCAATTTCTCTGCCTCTCTCCCTCCTCTTCAGTTTTATAATAAGAGATTAGATAAGAATCTGGTGCAGTGACAGCAGCTTCTGCCTTGGGTGGAGGCACGGCCAGGAGAACCTCCTGAGATCCCCTCTAACCCTGTTTTCCAGCAGAATGGGATGGCATTTGTGGGACTTGGAGTCCTTGAGGCCACCAGAGGAATAGGGATGTATTTCTGTTCCAAAAGAAAGGAGGATTGTGCTGTTTGGGATAGATCCTGGCACAGAGGATTCGGTGAATTTCAAGGTTTTATTCAAACAGACTGGTGGACGATGTGCTTTAATCCTTGGAATTTCAAGTAATAAATTAGTCTGGTCTAATTTGACAGTTCTTCTGGAGGAAGCGAGGTGCCACCTATTCTAAAACACATTTATCTGACACTGTTATGTAAAGGCTGCTATAATTAAAGAGTGTGAAGACTCGGTTGTCACTTCCTCTTGGTTGGAAGCACCTACAGTGAGAGGTAACTGGGCTACATTTGTAGGTACCCTCTATATTTAACGAGTTGTGAAATGCCTCTTTCCCACAGGCACTGTGGAGACCTGCAGGAAGCCGAGCTGCAGGGAAGCAGAGGACCTTCCAGAGGGTTTCTGATGGGGAGCAGTAGATGATCCCCACCTCCTGAGGCAGATGTGGATGTGCTCCGAGGGTTTCACAACTCCGGCCAACTCCAGCTGTGGCTTCCACTGGTGCACAGGATTGAGAGGAGCAAATCCCAAATTCCCTGTGCAAGACACAGCCCTGTGTAAGCACAGGGATCCCTCTGGAAGATGAGGAGCTTGGAATGAAGGATCTACACGGATCCATGGGCAGCGGGGCAGTCACGGGGATATCCACGGACACTGACCATGGAGATCTCCCTCCAGCAGCTCCCAGTGTCCAGCAGGCTGCTGAGAAGGTCCCAAATACCCGGTCACACCCCAGGCATCACCCAGAAAAGCCAGAGTGGATTTGTGGCTGGAACTGTGTCAGATTTCCTTGCTGGAAGGGAGATGGGGGGTTCTGTTTTTAGGGAAGATCCACATTTTTATCTGCTGTGCCAAAAACCATCTGGGCCAAAGGATTAAGCACTTGTTTTATTCCTTATTTTAAGCTCCTCTGCTTTCCTTATGGATGTTAATCAATCTCCTCAGCTGCCATAAGTGCTGATGCCGAGTTTCTGTGCAACACTTTAGGCTGCAACTGTTGGGATGATGGGAAACGATCGCTAAAAGCCAATTACAAACTTTATGGGAAGCTGCTGCTATTTTACCCAAGCAAGGAGAGGCACCACTGCATTCTGGAAACCCCATTAATATTGGAACACACCCACCAGGGCTGCAGTCATCCTCCTGGGGCTGGGAACAGCAAGGCTGCACAGAGAAAGAGCACTGGAAATGCCAGGTTCATTCCATTACTGAAGATCCAACCACTACAGAGCAATGAACAGAAAGATTTTCCAGTCTCAGGAAAGACAAACTGCCCAGAAAGCTCCTGGCCAGTGTTAATTTCCCAGATGCATTTAAATATTTGCAGTTTTATCAGTGAACGCTCATAAAAAGGTTGCTCGAAATGTATTTTTGATAAATTGCAATTATCATGTAATAGTTCTTCAGAGAAAACAAAGCCTTGAGTTTGCAAAAAGACAGCCCTGCAAGCTAAAATGAAATTCCAGCTTCTGTAAAATACATGGTTTCGTGGAGATTTTTTTTTCTTTAGCTAGACTAGTAAAACTACACGTTTTATTTTGGATTTAGTTTCAAGGGAAAAGGGTGTCTTAAAAGGAGTCAGAGCTTTGAAGTCTCAGTGCTAAGAATTTGCTGTTACGAGGTTAAAGGAATAAATAAATAAATAAATAAACAAGCAAATAAATAAAACTAGGCAAACCCAGCTCAACTTCATCTCTAGTTTGCTGCTTCCCCTTGGGATTTTACAGGGATGCCTTGATTTGGCTGCTGATTTTATTGCATCTCCCTCTGCTTTATCACCCAATTACCATAGGCTGCAACACAGCACTTGGAATTTCATGGCAGAGGACGACAGGAAACTCCTCAGTTCCCTGCAGTAGATTTCCATGACTCCCATCCAAGTGGAGAAACTGATCCAGAAACAACAGATCAATGAAGGAGGAACCACTTGTCCAACCTGATTTCTTTAAATATTTAGCCAGAGTACTTGGGAGCTGAGTTGAGAACAACAAATATTCATGGCTTTAGCTCTGCATATTTAAGTGAGTTGTGTTCCTTCCTGTAAAGTCTCTGGGAGACCTCTCCTTGTGTACCTGATGAAAAGATGACTCTGTGATGTTCTCGCCATCCAGGAGCAGAACACACAATCTGTGGAAAAATCCTGAAAATGATGACTCCTCATCTTCCTTATGGGACAGCCCTGGAACACGTAAAAACCCTATTTCTGTATTTCTAATGTTTCTCCATTGGAGAGGCTCATTCCCTTCCTTTGAAGGAAGCATTTCCAGAAAGACTAAGGCTCTTGCCAGTGAGGTTGAATGGCTCAAAACAGACACCCAAATGCCAAAACATCCCCCTGTTCTTCTTTCTGCTCTCCCTGCAGGGACACCTCGAGCCAGGTCTGCTCCAGCAGCTCCAGGGACAGCCCAGGAGTTCAGGGATCCCCGGCACCACCATCCTCCCACAGAGCCAGGTGGGAATCTGAGATGGGCTGAGTCCTCTGTGCTCTGCTCAGGGTGAGAAACACCTGCAATTCTCACTTAATTCATTCAGCACCTCCAAATACTCCACATGCCAGCAGCACCGTGTGAATCCTTATCACAAACTGAGGCACTCGGAAAGGACTAAAAATACCTTTTCTTCACAAAGGAGAAAAACCATCATTCCAAAAATCCCTGCAGCAGCAGAGCCCATCCTTGTGCTACAGGTCTGAAAAGCCACATGTGTACTTCATAAAATCCCAGAATCCCAGAATGGTTTGGGTTGGAAGGGACCTTAAAGCTCATCCCATTCCACCCCTGCCATGGGCAGGGACACCTTCCACTGTCCCAGGCTGCTCCAAGCCCCAGAAACTTGATTAAATCAGGTAATTTCTGATGCTCTGAACACAAAAAATGCTACTATTTTCCCCCCTGACTCTTCCATGCAGGTTCAGACCTGCATTTTCCCTAACCTCCCAAACCCTGCATTTAAAAAAGCACAGAATCATTAGTTTATTCCAGTCTTTTACAACATCCCCGCAGAGACTACTTAAAAAACCCCAAACTCTAAATAAACTGCTGGAAGTTCTGTCCTAGATCTAAAATTGCCTACGAGACAGGAAGCAAAAATTAGGAATAGGAAAGGATCAATATTCAGTGTCTAATATTTTCTGTGGTCCCCAAAAGAGTTGGGGAACTTTTATTTCCGTTATATTTTAAGTGAGAATTGGAGTCACTTGAGAGAAAAAAATGGAAAAATTCAGCTTGAGCAGCTCAGCCTGACAGAGTTACAAGCAGAAAACAGAATATTCTAATTGGGAGTGTGGAGAATAATAACTAATGGCAGCTCTGCCATCCCTGCCTATAATCATGATGAGCAATAGAGGAGCAGATCAGAACCTCATGTTCTCAGCATTTAATTCAGTGTCCAGATGAGGGAGCATGGAATTAAAAGGTGATAAAACTCAAGATTCATAAAAGGATGTATTTATCCCAAATGGAGAAAAAGCCCAGGCTCTGTTAAAATGATGAACTTGGAAGCTTATCCTTGAAAAAAAGATTGGATGTGAATTGGAATTCTACACCTGCTGTAGCTCTACATGTTGTGCTCAGCAAAATTTAGGGATAAAGTTAAAGCTTTGACTTCAGCCACGATCCCTTGGCAGGAACAGCTTTAGGAAGGGACCTAAAGTTGTCATGTTTTTCTATATGTGTTTTCCACCGCATTTTATCCTCCAAAAATATCTGCAGAATAACAGATTCAACACACAATACTTCACTGACTTCTGGTAGTTACTACTTTGTCCAACACCCAAAGAAAACCCCAACTTTTTGGGCAGAAATTTAGAAGCAGAATTTTCAGATACATTGATGTAGTGATGAAAAGTTGGGTTTGTTCCAGTTCAGGCTAGGAATAAAATGGCTTGAGCCCTCATTATTGCAATTAAACGTTCTACCACTGTAAAATGTCTTAGTAGGGAATATTGCTGCCACCTCTTGGTTCAGCAGGATGAAAATAGCAGGGGAAGATGAACCAGAGAGCTGCAGGTGGAGCTTTCCTGGATGTTTTCTCCAGTCAGAAATGTGGCTCTTGGAAACCTGTGGGTTTAGGATGGCTTTCCAAACCCAGCTGGGAATGGGATACTCTGAAATCACTTCTCTTGATCTTGACTGAAGGAAAATTGGCTGAACATGGAGCAAAGTTGGAGGGATAAAAAGCCGTCATTTGACTTTACTGTTCAAATTCTCCTTGGAGCTGCATCAATGGACACAACAAAGGTTCATGAAGGTCAAATTCCCAACAATGGAAATCCACCCAGGCACCACCAGCGTCCCTCTCTCCCTATCCATGTCCCACTGGGACTGTTTTTAACCTGGCCATCAGGGGACCAGGATGTGAACAGGCTCCAAGGCTCCACGTGGCCTGGCAGAGTCAGATCCCTGCCTCGGGAATACCCCACCCAAAAACTTCCCTGACTTGCACCCAGCAAAACCCACTGGTCTTTCTCACTCATTTCAGACCGAGTTTCTTGGAAAACTGTTCCAGTGGAAGATTTGGAGCCTTTGGTTCTGATTCCTCTCCACCAGCTGCTGTCAGATTTTGTGTATCACAGGTGACAGGGGAAGGGACCAAATCCAGAAATAGCCCCGATCCTGCCTAATGGGAAGGTGTGGAAGGGCCCAGTGCTCTTAAGCAGAGGTGAAGTGATCCCCACAAAAGCTGGATGGTCATTTGAGCTGGATTTACACACTCCTAGAGCCAGGGGGTTTAACCCAGGTTCAGCCCAGCAGCTTTCCAGACTTAGTCATGGGGAAAAAATAAAAATAGAAGACTTTTTATGAAATGCCTTCAATACTTTTCATAGTAGCAGGAAGCAGGCATTAAGGATTTAATAGGTTCTTTTGTCCCTGGACTCATTCCTGCCCACACACTTGCGTGCCCGCTCTCCCCACGGGATTGGAAAGCCCTGAATTCCTCCTCATGCAGATAATTTGGTTTTATTCATCTTCTGCAGAGCCCACCTTCATCTTGGGGGTGGTGAGTGGGTGGGAAGGGCAGAGGTGCCAAAGGAATGGAGCTGAATTATGCACAGAACTGGGAATATCCAGTTCTAAAGGTGAAGCTTGACAGGGCTGATACATCCAGGAAAACATTTTCTTAAAATACCAAATGTCTCTAATTTAAACCAGACTCTTAAATGCCTTTATCTTAAATGAGCAGGTATGAAGGGGTAATGAGAATATTCCTTCTGCTGCAGACAATTCCTCCTCTCCCTGCTGAGCACTGACAGACAATAGCTCCAAAATTCCCTTCCAACATCCATAATGCAGATTAAACTTCAGCTTTAGGAATTTGAGGAGCCATTTCCAGACAAAGCTGTTGCATTGCAAACTCACAGGCATAGTTTGCCCACCCCCAAAAAAATAGCAAACAACCCAAAAGCAATGCCTGATGCCAGGATGATCCTCACAGGTAATTTACAGTAATTTGCAGTGCGGACAATCAATTCATTAATTTCCCAAAACACATTTAATGAATGGAATAAGCACGTTATGGCCATTTGTGGCACAGGAATGCTTCACACATAGTGTCATTTCCTTGTTTCAAATGAGCTGGTTTAAGTCCAACACCTGAAAGAAGTGCCAATTAACGGAGGTGCATTAATTAGCAGCTCTGGAGACCTCTGGGACTCTGATTTCCAGCACTCCTGAATAGACACGGGGGCAAGACAAACAGGCTGGTGAGGCCAGGCTGGATTTGGGCCAGTAACCCGAAAAATGAACCCAAAAAATGACAAGCTGTGGTCTGGCTGAGAACACGGAATTGCCAACTTGCTTCTGCTCTTACAAAGCACAACAAATCCCACGGGATACCCTCCCAGAAGGAGGAAATGGCACCACACAAAGTGCTTCCACAAAGGGAAAACCAGCCCTGTGCTTCCCTGTCCTGCACTGAGCTGGTCCAAGGGAGGAAAGGATTCCAAGAATCTCCTCAAACAGCAGCACAACGTGGTTTGGGTTAAGGGGGGAGGTAGAGGCAGAGCAGCTTCCACATCAGAGGGAAAACTCCCCCTGAACTCGAGTTCCAATTCTGCATCGAGTCTTAGAGATGTGATAAAAAGGGGAATTCTCAAATACAGATGGCATTTTTACAGCTACATTTCAACCTCACTGAGCATTCCCAAAGAACTTTGGGACTCCCCTGGATCCCTGGAAGTGTCCAAGGCCAGGCTGGACAGGGCTTGGAGCACCCTGGGACAGTGGAAGGTGTCCCTGCCCATGGCAGGGTGGCACTGGATGGGCTTTGAGGTCCCTTTGAACCCAAACCATTCTGGGATTCTTTGGCACTGGGATTGCTGGGGTGTCTGTGCAGGGCCAGCAGTGGGACTGGATGATCCCAAGGGTCCCTTCCCACTCTGGATATTCTGTGATTCCCTGCCTGTCTCTCCACCAGGAGCTCTCCTGCATCATTCCCTGCTGGCTCTGCACAGGTCAAGGCTCATGATCCCAGTCAGAAATGGTTGGACAGCTGGACTGGACAATCCTAGAGGTCTTTTCCAAACTTCTGTGATTCCAAGGAAGAGCCAGCGAGGCATTATCAGGACTCCTCGGTCCCTTCCTCTGCAGCTCCCCCCCAGGAATGACTCAGAGCACAAAGCTCATATTTATACACCAAAAAATCTGCAAAGGATGAGAAAGTCTTTCAGCTTTAGCACGAGGGTAACACTGAACACTTTCCTTAACACTTCCATTTCTGGAGACAGAGGAGCATCAGAAATCAATCAATCCCAGCTTTAATTTGGAAGTTTCTCCAGCACAACTGGGGAAAACAAAATTCTCTTCGATTTCAATAAAATCACAGCTACAAACCACTTAAAAATGAATATACACAGGGAGAGAGTGGCTCCAAACCAGCTGGTTTGGGAACAACTGAGGTCAGCTTTTATTCCTGAGAGTTGGAACATATCCAGGGAAGGGAACAGAGCTGGGAAGGGGCTGGAGAATTCCTAAGGGAGCTGGGAAAGGGGCTCAGCCTGGAGAAAAGGAGCTCAGGGGGGACCTTGTGGCTCTGCACAACTCCCTGACAGGAGGGGGCAGCCGGGGGGGGATTTGGGATCTTATCCCAGGGAACAGGGACAGGAGGAGAGGGAACGGCCTCAGGCTGGGCCAGGGGAGGCTCAGGTTGGATACTGGGGAATTTCCTTCATGGAAAAGGGTGCTCAGGTGGAGTCCCCATCCCTGGAGGGATTTCAAAGCCCTGTGGATGTGGCACTTGGGGACATGGGGCAGTGCTGACCTTGGCAGTGCTGGGGGAATGGTTGGACTCGATGATCGCAGAGAACTTTTCCTAATGATTCCATGATAATATTCAATTCCTAAATTCTTGGAGTCATCACACCCTCCCAGATCACACCTGGACAAGATCCTTTCATCCCAGTGGATCCCACAGCCCAAGTGTCCCGAGTCCAGAGCCCCAAACTGGAGCTCCAGCACAGCACTGATGGCTGTGCCTTCAACAAGCACCTAAAAATAGGCTGCCATTCCCACCTGGGAATTCTGCCTGGCACAGCCACTTGTCCTCCCTCACTAATTGCTGTTAGAAAAGTCAGAATTATGTAGCACAGCTCTGCAAAGCAGAAGGTTGGATATCCCAGGAGAGAAGCTCCGAGCCAGAGCATCTTCGCCCTTTCCCGGGAGGATCCCACTGTTCCACCAGAGCTGCAATTAACAAGGGAAGCGCCTCCATTTTAAGGATTTCTTTCCCAAATTCTATAGGATGAATCAGTTAATAAGGGCTGAACCTCTGGATTTCTCATGCTAAGTGGCCTTGGACTGCTATTTTCCATGTGGGTTTCCATGGCAATCGGCAGAACCCGGAATAAATTTGTTTTGTCATAATTGCTGCACAATTCTGGGCAAAGGGAATAAATAAATATTCTCTTACTATTTCTCCCAGCTCGACCCAGGAGCTGGAGCTTTCCTGAAGCTCCTGATTTAGTGAACAAACTGAAAATCGCCAAATATGATGAATTTCAGCAATTATGATTATTTAGGATAACCAAAGCTGAGCGCTGCCAGCGTGTGGGAGTGTTTATTAGTGTCTCCATGACTCAGAACTCTTCCATCTTTAGAGCTTTTCCCAGATTTTCCCCGTGCTCCACGACGTGGGGAGGAGAGAGCAGAGATTTGACATCAGCAGAATGTTTTTAGGGCTCTGAGAAGACAAACCAAAGGCTGAGCCAGCTCTGAGATCACCCCCAGCATTCCCAGTTCCACCAGTCCGGGATAAGGAGAGAAGACAGCCCTACCCTATGTTCCCAGGAGATTTAGGCTGCTTAGAAATCATAAATTAATTTTTTATATCTAATTATAAATCCATAGAGAAGACCTTGGGAGACCTTTTCCTCTGCTGCTTTCCATGTCCAAGTTTCCGAGCAAACTTGGATTAAAAAAAAAATGAATATATATAAAAATAAATAATATAAAACTAAAATAGAATATCAAAATGTAAGTATAAAATATGATACCATGGAGTAGATAGCTGGACCTGGAAAATTTTGGGGGGGAAGCTGTGATTCAGATACAGCCACGTGCTCTTACCTCAGCTTCCAGGGTGACAATAAAGCAGTGGCCTCTCCCCAGAGAAATCCCAAGGGCAGGGTGGGGGAATAATCTCCTTTTCCCTATTACAGACCTTTCCCTAGGGCACATCAAGGGATGGACCAGTCAACTGGGAAAACTACACCTCCTGAGGGCTGTTTTTGTCAGATTTCTCACAGTTTCATGGTGACAAAGCAGCACAAATGGGGTCATTGGCATTGGCAAATCTGGCTGCTTTTGCCAATTCTTTTTTAACAGCTTAATCTGGAAGAAAATCCAAGGTTTTTTAGTTAAAAACCTCCAATTTTTAATTTACATCACCCCAAATCTCAGCAGTGCCACCTACCCAGCTCCCCCCCACAGTGTCCACTGGGGATTTCTATTTATTTGTGGGCTGACAACATGGAATTTCCTCCCTTGAAAAAAAAAAGTGCTGAAATTCCCATCCTCTACTCCCAGGACAAGTATTTATATGAAACTTCATCATAAACCAACAGCTCTGTGAGGAGATGAAAGAAATCAATGAGCATTTTGTGTCAAACCCATCACAATAAAACAACAGTGGTTTGTGGGGTAAATAGAAAAACAAAAAAGAGAATCATGGGATCAGAAAATCATGGAATATTGGAAGGGAGCTTAAAGCTCATCCCATTCCACCCCTGCCATGAGCAGGGGCACCTTCCACTATCCCAGGCTGCTCCAAGCCCCATCCAACCTGGCCTTGGGCACTTCCAGGGATCCAGGGGCAGCCACAGCTTCTCTGGGAATTCCAGCCCAGTCAGGAATTCCTTCCCAATATCCCACCTAACCCTGCCTAACAGAAAGTGCTGCTGAAAAAAATGAAAAAACCCCCTCACCCACCCAAAAAAAAAAAAAAAAACCTGAGCAAAAAATCCCAGCTGTCTCTGGTATTTGTAAGTGAGAAGTTATTGATAAGTTCTGGGGAGCTCTGCATGGCAGGAGCCAGAGCCTGCCTTGGCAATGATGCCTCCTGCAGCCACCTAGAAACAGAGA
>VZRV01010672.1:0-28186 GCA_013398115.1 Falcunculus frontatus | reverse complement strand
TATTTATATTTATATTTATATTTATATTTATATTTATATTTATATTTATGTTTATACCCTTTTAAATCCATATATTTACATGTTTGTGAAGGTGTTTTTTCATTCTTACCTCTCAAACATCCCCCATTCACATCCTGCTCCCATTCTGCTGCTCTAACCACAGAAATGCCTCGTTGGAATAACACTGCTTGACTAAAGAGAATTAATTTTATAGGTCACGCTCCACAAAGACACGTAAACAAACACCCACAGCCAGCACAGAGACACAGATGACTCCAAAATCCCCCAAATTTGGGGTGAGGAGTAGCCAAATCCTATTTTTTCTCCGTCCCTACGTTGCTCTCTATTAATATCTGACTTTTCTTGGGTGACTTTCGGCTATTTTCAAACCCAAACCTTGTTGCCATGGAGACAATAAGCCGGTCAGCACATCTGCTGGAGAACAGGACACGGGCTTTGGAAAGGCACAATTCCAAAGGCTCCGACTTTTCCGAATCCACGGCATTGCATCCACGGAATAGATCCCGTTAATTCAGCAGCCTCCTGGGTTCCTCACAATTCCAGGAGCTGTTGTTGTGCTCTGATCCCCACGGTGCTGGGGACATGGATCCTGTCCCAATTCCATGTGCTGCACCAGCACGGACACCTCGGCATGGACATCACCCCTGGACCTGCCCTGAGGCTGTGGAGGCTCCAAAAACAGCCACAAATAAACAGCTGGGGGATTTTTCCTTGGAAAAACCACAGCCGTGAGCGGGATTTGCTTGCAAACACAGCACACACAGAATCGCTTTCTAACGGAGCACCAAGTGAGAACTTAATTGGGGATTCAATTAGAACATTAAGAAACATTCAATTAAGCCTCCCGGTGCCACAGAGATTCCCAGCCACGCAGCTTTCCAGAGGAAAAATGGGAATGTGCAGAAGGCTGCCAGCTTTGGCACGGCCGTGGTGATGACAGAATTAAGGAGAGAAGCCGATTTTCCTACTCCTTGTTTTATAATTAAAAGGAAAAAAATCCATTTCTTTTTACTGTTATTTCAGCCTTGTGAAGGTTCTTGGAGTCACAGAATATTCCAAGTGGGACAGGAGCCACAGGATCACGGATCCAGCTCCTGGCCCTGCACAGACACCCCAAAATCCCACCCTGTGCATCCCTGGCAGCGCTGTCCAAACGCTCCTGGAGCTCTTGGGAATGTGCCCATTCCCTGGGGAGCNGACAGCAAGAGCCTCGTGCATTCATACCCTATATAAATATATATATATTCATATTTATACCTTTTTTAATAGATATATTTACGTGTTTATAAAGGTATTTTTTAATTCTTTAATTCTTTTAATTCTTATTCTGTTAAATATTGAAGAGGGGCAGCAAGNTGAGCCTGCCCTGGCACAGCTCCATAAAGGACACACTCCAAGTCCATCAGTCCCTCCAGCCACATCAGGAAACTCTGGGAGAGGTACCAGCTGTACATCCCATCACTCTGACCTTATCCACACGGGCAGCATCCTGCAGGAACTTCTGGAGAGATGTCCTCTGGATGTCCTGGAACCCCTGGGCTCACCTGGAGCTGCCCAGGTGAGCACCTTCCACATTGGAAGCTGTAGGGAAGCGGGGCTTGACTCCATTCCTCGTTCTCCCAGATTTCCTCACCAAGGGCACTGCAGACATTCCAAAAACCCAGCTCTGCCCGTTGGTGGGATGGTCCCTCTCCAGCTGCCAGGGGACAACTCCATGGAAACTCCCATCACAGGGAAATCCTGCCAGGGATAGTCCAGTGCAGCCCTGACACCAGGGATGGCCCCATCCCTGCAGAGAGCAAACCATCCTAAAAAACCACCTTAATTAAACTCGGGCCATGAGGACTGACAAACCAACAGGATAAAGTGTCCCAGGCCAGGTTGGACAGGGCTTGGAGCAGCCTGGGACAGTGGAAGCTGTCCCTGCCCATGGCAGGGGTTGGAATGGGATGAGCTTTAAGTCCCTTCCAACCCAAACCATTCCAGGATTCCATGGTTCTGTGACATTAGCAGCAAACACTGCTTTCCCCAAAGCTCCAAGGACCTTCTTGTAAACCTTTTGTAAACTCTGATGCTGAATGCAGCAGAAAACTTCAAAGCAGAGGGAAATTCAAGCAAGACATCCCGGGTACATTTATTTCACTTCAAGCCTTAATTCCCCTCGTTGATCCAACCTAAATATTTAGATTTACACAGCCAAATCTTGACTTTTACAAACTAAATCCACTGTCTGTTACTTCATCAAATGGCTTAACCTGAGAGCTGCTGAGCTGAGCACCCTGACTGCAGCAGGGACGAGGCACAGCCACGCCAGGGCTGCTGCTCTGGGGAGAGAGGGCTCAGCCTTTTATTCACCTGTCAAGTGCTTAAACAGCTCCTGAACACTGCACAGAGGGAAATAAGAGCCCAGCCCCGTGCCTAAGGAATAATCACATTCCATGACAGTAAGCTGTATTTTAGAAATTAATGACTCATGGCAGGATTGAGCTCATCCTGCTAAATTACTGAACCTCTGCTCTGCTCCTCTGCAGACACGTATTTTATCCATTTAATCAGCGCTGGATTTTGAGGAATGCCTGGATCACTGCAGGCTCCCACTGGGATGGACCCTGCTCCCAGCAGCATCTGCCTCCAGTAGAGACCAGAGTCCCCAGGTGATGCTCTGAGTCCTCATCTCATGCTGAGGAAAAGGATTCTGAGACAAAAAATGCTGAATTCTGGGAAGAATTCAGATGCACCTTGAAAAGTTCATCAAGAAATGCTCACTGAGGAGCAGAGCCCGATGGAAACAGGGCCACAGAACTCTTTTTAAACATTCTAAATTCTTCTGTCGCAATGTCCCCAACCTTTAAAGTGTTGTTACAGCCTGAGAGCTGCTCTGATAACAGAAAATGCTGGGTTTCTTTTCCTCTCAATATTACGCAGGAAAAATGATATTTACAAAGGGGAAGCACAAGCTGCCAGAGATGCAGCACCAGGTGTAACTAAGTCTCAAAAGAAAATTGGCTTTAACCTCAACTATCTCTAAAGAAGCAGCAAAAAACTTCCAGAAATAAACTGCACATCTAAATATAGTTTTGTGTGAAGTTAAATGTCCTTGGGCTGCTCAGGGACACTCGGTGGCTTCACTTGAAGTCTCTGGCACAAGCTGGGAAGGATTTCCACTGATTCCTATGAATGTTTCAAGGAGATTTTATTGCGAGGCCCTGCTTGTAATAAAAATTATTACCAAAATCTCCTCTGAAAGCATCGAGTCCAACTGTCCCCAGCAGTGCCCAGGCCACCACTGACCCCTGTCCCCAAGTGCCACATCCACAGGGTCTGAAATTGCTCCAGGGATGGGGACTCCAGTGCCATGAGCAGCTGTGCCAGGGCTGGGTGACTCCTTCCTTAAAGGAATTTTCCCAGTATCCAACCTGAGCCTCCCCTGGCCCAGCCTGAGGCCGTTCCCTCTCCTCCTGTCCCTGTTCCCTGGGAGCCCCATCTGGCTGCCCCCTCCTGTCAGGGAATTCCAGAGAGGGAAAAGATTGCTCTGGATCCTCCTTTCCCAGCTCCCTCAGCTGCTCCTGGGGCTCCAGACCCTGAGGTGTGAGGGAGAACATTCCAAAGGGAGACCCTGCATGAGGAGATGCTTCAATCTCACCTGCACAAGGGCTGCAGTTGGGTCAATAAAAAGCAAAATGTGTAACTATTCCTCTGGGAGAGACCTGGAGAGGAGGAGAAGGAGAAAAAGGAGAAGGAGGAGGAGGAAGGGAAGCTGATCTTCCACCCCCAGCATCCCAAGAAGTGATGGATGCTCTGACACAACCTCTGGGTGCTTGTTGCTCTGCACAGGTCCCAACTTCTGTCAGTGGAATAAATCCCATCAGAAATCACAGGGAATAAAACTGATCCTGCCAGAATTCAAAGGGAAAACAGCAAATCCTGCGCAGTCACAGGTCACCAGGGCTGGGAGCACAAAACCTCCCAGCAAACAGAGCCTGGAGTCCTGATGGCAGCACTGAGTGCAATCACAAGCACATGTTTCCAGCTGCCCTACTTAGTGTCTTACAATTGACTCCTGTCCCTTAAGGGGGTTCTTGGCTCTAATTGAGCAGCACCTGCCACGTCAGAGGAATACTTTTGTGCACCCATTCCTTGCTCAGAGGCCACGCTTGACCCCTGCAGTGCCAGCTTTGCTCCCAGCCTTGGCTGTGCCGTGGGATTCGGGGCCCATCCCACCAGCTGGGAATCTCCTGCATCACGAGTCACTCCAGGACACCAACGATCCCACTCACTTTGGGGGCTTTTAAACATCATCCCACTGATTTCCAGCACACCCCTGTGTGTTCCTGGGAGTACAGGACTCCATCTGTGCCCTCCAATGAGGCATTTCCCACAGAAAAGAGGGGCAGTGGCAGCTTCCTGCACGGAGAGGCTGGAGCTGGGAGCTCTGTCCTTGTGGACACGCACCCAGGACTCAGCAGCACAGACCCTCTTTGCTTCCCACCACACGGTGTGGACAAAAAAAATGCAAATCCAAAAGCTCCTCCAAACGTTATTCCCTTACTAAATTAGATTGAGCAATGGATCGAAACCAAAAATTAAATGCAACATAATGAAAAGTCAAGTAATGAGTTCAAATCCCAGGGAGCTGCGTCTCTCCTGGCACAGAAGGAAACCAAGGATAGAATTTCTATGGGTATTGTGGACTTGGGCAAGAAGCTGGTGCTCAGTTTTTAAAGTATACAAGATCTACAAAAGATTTAAACTCCTTTGGGACACCGATTACAAATCTCACTGACAGAATTCCTATTTGTTTTTAAATTAGACCTACAAGCACCACAGCGTTACTTGAAGCTAATCCCTGCTGGTGGGGCTTTCTGTTCCACTTCTGCTTGCAGAGCCTGATTGTTATTAGGGAAAACTTCCCTGTGGGAGGGTAAAGGACAGGAAAAACATCCCACCACCTGATTTTCCTATTATTAATTGGCAGTGCCCATTCGATGTGTAAAGCAGCACCTCAGGGGGGTCAGGAGTGAAGCGAGTGCCCCCCATCCTCCCAAAACCACACAAACAGGCAGAGGCCCAGCTTCCAAATCGCAGATCATGTCCTGCTCCCTTGGACACCAGTGACCCTCTGCCTAAACCACAAACCCCGAGTTTCCATGTGGCACAAATCCACCTCTGGAAGCAACACCCCAGCCAAGCTGAGAGCTCCTCCAGGACACCTCCCAGGAGCGCCCACGGCCGCCGGCAGCGTCTCCTTGGCTGCCACAACACTCCAGCATAACCCAAAACTGCCTTTCTGTTCGTTTATCCTTGTTTCAACTCCAATCTCCACGGCTCAGATCACACGGAACGTCAGGTTCTTCCTGAGACTCTCACATGTCACCCTGGAAATGGGGACTGCCAGCCTGACACGGCTGCTCCGGCTCTGCTCCGGGCTGGAGCGGTGACAGGGAGATGCCACCGAGCAAAATAAAACTTCCCTGGGTTATTTAAATCCCTTTCCCTGACAGACCAACCTCCACGTCCTGAGCACAACACGCTTCCACGCATGACAAGTGTCCCTGAAGCCGTCAAGGGCCCAGTTCCGCTTTCCCTGAGCTTCCTTAAATTCCTGCTCAAGTCACTGAGGAATCTGGGATACAGGTTCACGCTCTGGGAAATGTTCCACATCCTGTACTTTGAAATCAAATTGATAATATTTACTGCAAGCAGCGTTTTCTAGGTGAGGGCGATGCTTCAGGGGGACTCGGGCTGTCAGTCTGTGTTTGAGCGAGGGACAGCTGGGAGGCAGGAGTGGGAGACTGGGAAGAGAGATGGAAAAGGGGAGCAGGGAAGGAAAAGGGTGACAGAGAAGGAAAAGGGGAATGTTCTCAGGAGGTTCCACGCTGATGGCTCCCAGTGCTCCTGCAGTGCACGGGGCTGCTGTAGAATCACCTCTGAGGAGCCCCAACCTGAGATGCTGATGCTCTTGACACATTTCGAATCATTCTTTCCCAGAAATCCTAAAGTCAGGAGAGCATTGAAACCTCCGCTTCCATTCCTTAAGCCAAGTGCATCTCCCGGTGTTCCAGGGAATAACCACGAAATGATAACCACGAAATGATAACCACGAAATGCCCCCCGGCTCAGCCGCAGCTGGGAGCCCGAGGCGAGGACAATCCATGGTTTATCCGGCTGAAGCACGGCCGCAGCGGGGATCTGGGGCCGCTCCCGGGGGTCACGGCTCCAAGCGCGGCCCCGAGCCCAGCCCGAACTCCCGCGGTGNGCGGCCCCGGGGCGGGGCTGGGACTGCAAAAGCCCGGAGCCCCGCCGGGTTCGGCTCCAGCCGGGATGGGAGCGCTGGAGCCTCGCTGGGCTGGGGACAGGCTGNCCGGGGCCGGAGCATCCCTCAGCATCGGCACCGCCACCCTCGGCACGGCGGTCCCGGCCCCGCTGCCACCGGCGGGACGGAGCCACCCCGGCCCCCCGAGCCCTCAGCCCCGAGCCCTCAGCCCCGAGCCCTCAGCGCCGTCCCCCCGAGCCCTCAGCCCCGTCCCCGGCCGCTGACCTGCCGCAGGATGAAGCTGGTGGAGGTGGTGCTGCCGTCCGAGCGCTTGAGGCGGCTGCGGCGCGTCGCGGTGCCCCTCGTCACCTGCCCGGGGGACAAAGCATCAAGGTCGTGTCACCGCCNGCAGCCTGGGATAGCGGGAGGTGTTCTGCTGGATTGAGAAGCTCTGTAAGGTCTCTTCCCACTCGGCCCAGTCTGGATGGCGGTGTCAAACTGGGCTGAACTGGGGATGCCCTGGGCAAGCAGCATCCTCTGAGCCCACCTCGACCCCCGCCAGCTGAGCCCCGGCTGGAACAACCCCGAACCGCAGGACCCTGCCCCAACCCTTCCCACATCCATCAGCAGCGACCCGCATCAACTTCCAGCCGTGGAGAGAGCTTCCATTTCGAGGGCATGGTGGAAAACAAGCTAAATCAGGAGATGATGTGTTGGAAGCTAAAATGTGAGGAAGATTTGGAAGCGGGACCTGGATTTCCTGCTTCCCACTCGTGAGCTTCACCTACAGGCACATTACACCTCCCACTGGGATGAGCAAGAGGAGGAATGTGCACATCTGGGGAGTGATCTCACACCTGCACGCTCGGAGCACACACAGCAATCCCTGGTGAGGGTCCAACCCAGCAAACGTCCTCCTCCCTCGCTCCAGACACCAAATCCTTTAATTCCTTGGCTGAAAGGAACAGCCTGGTTTCTCTGTCCAAGATGAATGTGGGTCATGAAGGCTGTAGTTTAAATTAGATTATTTCTACATTCGGTTTCATCATTGAATTGGTCCTAGGAAGGCACTTCTGTTTAAACATTAATCGTGGGGTGGCTGATTTCCCAGGGAAAGATTCTCTCCACAGACCCGAAGGATCAGGGTCTCACTCTACAGCTGAGATTCACAAGGAAAAACAAGCCAGCATTTCCCAATAATTCAGGATATGATTTGGCTTTTTAAGGTTGACTTCCAGCCCAAAGTGACCCCAAATCAACCCATTGGGGTTAGCAGCTCCAAAGGGCTGTAAAGAAATGATGAAAACCAGTGATTTATGTGTAAATGACAACTTTTGGGGCTGTTCTCAGGGACATCAGGCTCCTTGCAGGCCTTTTTGGTGTCCATGCACAGCTTTAGCAGCAGGATTAAAGCACGGGGATCCATCCTGGTTTGGGATGAGCCAGAATTCTCAGCCACGATCACACGACTCTGCTCTTGCCTCTTTCACCAGGGAATTCTCCTGGGTGTGTTTGTTAACAAATGTTACTCATCCCACAGACACCTCTCAGTGCAAGCAGGGGCAGTGCCTGGGAGTTCTTAGGAAAGATAAAAATGAGGAAAGAAAATCATCTTCACCTCAGGAAATAAACCCTGAGAGAGGCCACAGCATCGAGGGACAGAGTCCCACAAGCCCAGGGCCATCCCCCACTGAACCCTCCAGTACAAAGAACACACAACATCACTTGGAAGGTTTCAACAATCTGATTTTTAACATTATTTCCGGAGCCAACTGGAGAGACAAAGCGTGGGTGACATCAGGTGACAGAGCACAACCCCTCAGACCACTCCGTGTGGGGTGACAAAGAGAACAGACACAACAGGTCCCCAGCTCACACCGAAGGAAATGGATCTAACAGCGATATTTAACACCCATGGAACAAATATATCACAATAAAAGTCTCATTAGAAAGTCGCCCAGGTTCCTATGTTAAGGGTTTGTATGAAAAAGCAGGAGTTCTCCACCCTGAATTCCTGATAGAAAACAGCAGGTAGAAACCTAAGGTAGAAATCTGGAGTTAGAGAAATCCTTTGGCAGCATGTTCAGTTACAATCAGGCCTTAAAAATAAATATGATCATGTCTAGAAGTATGAAGAGAAACACCAACCCCCTCTAAATACACTGGTTTAATAATAATTAAATTATTTTACACTATCTACAAGTTGCATATCACAGAGTTAGGAATAGAAGAGGAGACAGAAGGACAAATCCTGCTTTTATAAAAGTGCAGGTATGTGTGGAGCTGTGTAGAAAATCTCAGACAAATGAGTATATACATTATTTATACTTAACAATTAACATCAGCAAATCACATCTGGCTGGCTCAATTTGAAGATTCCTCTTGGCCCAAAGCTCAGAATCCAAAAAAACACCAATCTCAATTTCCTAACAAACACGGAGAATTTATAGCAACGAGAACAAGGTTTAGTTTGACCACAAAACCAACTGGGAACAAAGTAAACTCTGACAAATAAAAGCTCCAAACAATAAGAATTTGGAACAGCAGCACTGAAATCAATTCATTTCCTCAAAAGACACAAGGAACAAGTTATCAAAATGCTTCAATATTGCCACGTGTGTTATTTGTACTGAGCTACTTCCAGGGGAAGGATCAAGACAAATCAAAGTCACGTCCAAAGGAAAGGCAAAATCCTCCTTCCAATTGCACACATTTAAATAAAAAGTGATTTAAAGAGCAGGTGCTGAACGTTTTTTGCATGAGCATGAGGCTGCAAGTGAATATAAGGTCAAGACAGGAAATAATTAAATAAAATGGAAAATAAACGGAGGAGGTGCTGAGTGAAGGGTGGGTTTTGTCACTCAGCAGCCTGGGAGTTCCAATCTGGGATGAAATTTATACACCAAAAATGCTTCTTGAGACATCTGGGAGCTTCCTGCTTTTAATTGAGATGGTTTTATCAGTGATTTGCTTCCATTATTTCCCCAAACCAAGGATTATCACTCACCAGAGGTTGTTAAAAGCAGGATAAATGTGACCATGCTCCAGTGAGGAGGTAAACAGGAGGATGAAGTGATTTTTTTTTTTCAGCAGTTGAAACAAGAAAAAGAAAGAAATCCCACATTCCCAAAGGATAAATCCCACTCATCTGCTCCCTTGGACAAACCCCACCCTTTAAAAAGTGCATCAGGGGAGAAATTCTTGGGTTTCTTTTCTCAGCCACCAAGTGCCCCATGTCCCCAGCTCCGAGGCAATCCCTGCTCCAGGGACATGGCTCTCGTTTTCCACGTGCTCAGGAGCCCAATCCCACCCACCAGCACATGGAATGTGCCTCAAATCCCCCTTTCCCAAGTGGTGTAAGAGTTCCTCTGGGGCCAGTGCTTGTTTGGACACAGACACAGTGGCAGAGAAAGGAAATCCAAGAGAGGCAGAACCCCCTGGTCCCATCGAGACGATTCCTGTTCCACTCAGCTCCCCCTTGGAAAGGGAACAGATCCCTCAGTCTTCAGCAGCTTCAAACATTCTCCAGCCCCCTTCCTTTCCCACAAGGAATTACAATACTCCTTTCACTTCTACATCCATCCAAAAAGGAAAACTGGAAAGAGATTCTGTGCAAGCTCCTGGCTCAGCACCTTGGATCCACGGAGTGCCCACACAGGCAGCTGGGAGCATCCCCTGCCCGCTCTTCCCAAGGAGCCTCGTGCTGGCAGTGCCACCTCTGCCAAGACACCAGGGAATTCTAGGAAAACTTGGTTTCCCTCAAGGAAAACACAGCAGTTCTCTGCGTTTTCCAAAATAGAGAGGCAGCACTGTCAAACCCCTGTTTCTCTTATTTCCATGGGGATGTGGCCCTCAGTGGCACCTTTTCCCTCTTCCAGCTGGAGCCAGGGATCGCTTGGATTCCAAGGTGCATCCTTTGGCTGAGGGAAGGGGACTCCAAGCTGCAGAGATTCCCTAAAGCCACTGGGATAGAAGGATTACAGAAGACACCAGAGGAGGCAAAGCAACAGCATCCTCAAGCTTCCAGAAACACATTGCAAAGAGAATTATTTTAGGACAATCTTTCAAGATTCACAAGTGGCGTTTCCTGAAAGCGCAGGGGAAAAAAAAAAAACCAGAAAAGAGACTCGGAGGAATCTGGAATTATTTTAAACCATCCCCTAATCTAGTTCAGGATGCAAATATGCAAACAACCATCAGAGCTGGTGCCTATTTTTACTCTGCATCACCCTAACGTAGCGAGTTGGGTTATTTGAAAGGAAAATGGACTTGGCTATCCACGGCAGGGCTTCCCAAAGATCCTCGGGTCAGGCGGTCGCTCCTCGATCGCGGCTCTTTACAGCAGAGGCTGCTGATGGTAATTTGTTTGTTGCTGGAGCAGGGAATGAGCAGGAAGAGCCACGGGATAACCTGGTCCTTGGTTGCTCTGGAAGGCTGCCATGTCCACGGCCATGCCCATCTGGTGCTGGGGGAAGGCAGCTGTGCTGGCAGCTGGGAGGGCGGCGTTGGGGACGCTGGGGACACTCGGGAAGGGCTGCGGCAGCGCGGGATCGGGGCTGTGGGGACACACACAACACCAACCACGCTCACAGCCACAGCTCAGGGCCACCTCTGCCAAGCACATGTACCCACAGCTGCAATCTCCAGCCCCACAGCAACTGGGAGATTCCAGAATGTATAAATTTTTAAAAATAACGTGACCGAAACGGTCATTTTGGAAGGTATTTTGTGGTTTTCCAGCTATGAAAATAAGAGGTTTTTGCATGCATACTCTTGATTTAAATCAGCTGTGGCCTTGTAGTTTCCCTCCTGTTACTCTCCCATGTTAATAAACAGTTTCCCAGGAATTCCATACTTTCCATGCCTCTAACATAGCAGTTTTTTATGGGTTTTGCAGGAAAAAAGTTTTCACCCCCAAAATTCTTCCAGCAGCTCAATAATTCTACTATATAATTTTTACTCAAACTTTTTAATTTACTCTTGCTTTTTAATTTACTCTTACTTTTAAATTTACTCTTACTTTTAAATTTACTCTTACTTTTTAACTCACTCCCACTTTTTAACTTACTCTTAAATTTACTCTTACTTTTTAACTCACTCCCACTTTTTAACTTACTCTTACTTTTAAATTTACTCTTACTTTTTAACTCACTCCCACTTTTTAACTTACTCTTACTTTTAAATTTACTCTTACTTTTTAACTCACTCCCACTTTTTAACTTACTTTTAAATTTACTCTTACTTTTTAACTCACTCCCACTTTTCAACTTACTCTTACTTTTAAATTTACTCTTACTTTTAAACTCACTCCCACTTTTTAACTTACTCTTACTTTTAAATTTACTCTTACTTTTTAACTCACTCCCACTTTTTAACTTACTTTTAAATTTACTCTTACTTTTAAATTTACTCTTACTTTTAAATTTACTCTTCCTTTTTAACTCACTCCCACTTTTTAACTTACTCTTACTTTTAAATTTACTCTTACTTTTAAATTTACTCTTACTTTTTAACTCACTCCCACTTTTTAACTTACTCTTACTTTTAAATTTACTCTTACTTTTTAACTCACTCCCACTTTTTAACTTACTTTTAAATTTACTCTTACTTTTTAACTCACTCCCACTTTTCAACTTACTCCCACTTTTTAACTTCTAATCTTTGGTGCTGCGTGGTTAAAGCTGAGGTCAGAGGTTCCTCTTCAACTTCCCTCTCTTAAAACCTCCCTGGGAAACCTCCTCATGCAGGATCAATTTCATCCAGAATAACGCTCTCAATGCTCCCTAGTTTAGTAAAATTGCTATTTTTCTCTCAAAATGATGTATCACTAAACATAAATGCCACGAGAACACGCCAAGTGGCAAAATTCCCCCCAGGAAGAAGAATTTGCTGGATCCATACCTTAAATAAGCAGCTGGAGGTGGCTGAGTGGCTGCAGAGTTGATGCTCTGAGGCAGAGACCTGACCTGGCCCACCTGCTCCGGGGCCAGGCTGTATCCTGGGGACATGGAGACTCCCTGGATCATGTAATTCCCACTGGGAGGCTGCACAGGATATGACTGCAAATCAAACCCAGGAGATTTGCTGTTTAGCACGCTTTGGAATCAACCCACTAGAATATTCTAAGGCTGGGACACAAAAAGGAAGCAAAACCTGCAGGTTTTCTTCCATTTCTGGTTTAAATCATGCAAGATTGCCCTCAAAATTCAGGTGGCACAGGCTGGAGCTGCTGGTGGGGGTTTGGATTTGGGATAACGGGCACTGAAGGAATGGGTTTGTCCCAAATCAAGCCCAGCATTACCCTGCATTTCTATGCACCAATCTTGGGAGGAAACAGCAAACTCCAGTTGCCTTTTGGCTTAAATTACTTTGTAACCTCCAAATATAATGAATTTTCCATCGTTACCGGGAGTTAAGGACACGGGATTACTTTTAACTGACATATTTTCAGATCTAGCAGTTGCTATAGCAACTATTCTTTTCCCACTGAACAATTAACATTAAAGTAAAATTCACTTCAAGTAAAAACCCTCATTCTGTGCTTTTTTTGAAAACCTCTCCTTCTCCTCCATTTTTATTCCTTAAGCCATCATTAGGGACAGTGTAAAACAGTTTGGAGCACAAATCCAACGTGTTTAGAACTGATACAAAATGTTCATTTTTCTAAGGGAAAAAGGAGCTACAAGCAGAGGGTTTCTATATTTAGCAAAAATACACTTGGGATTAATACACTGATATTCCAGTTCCCTCCCATCCCCACTATTAGATAAGAAGGGAACATTTGACTTGGAGATTGACATGACTCACAGCAAGAATATCCACCAAGCTGCTGCAACACACAATTCCAACTGCAAGAAATGAATTATGGAAGGGATCTTTTGGAATTTTCAACAGTGGCCAAGCAAAACCTTCTGTTCTGGTGCATAAATCCTAATTTTCTTGCAAAGGCTATAAAAATCCCCCCCAGGCAATGTCAGATTGCTCGTGGGCTCAGTTCTTTTTTGCTGTGATTTTTTTTTTTTTTTAAATAGGGATAAGTAGCAGGGAATTTCGAGGTTCCAGGGATACTGACCGGCACGGAGACTCCAGAGGAGGAGGGTGGGAACTGTGCAGGGTGCTGGAGTTTGGAGTAGGCTGAGTACATGGGGCTCTCATTCATCAGTTTGTTATAGAGCTCCAGAGCTTCCAGAACCTTCACGTTGAGCTCGGATAACTCGGAATGTTTCCTGTTGCAAAACAAAGGGACAGGACACTGAGCTGCTTCAACATCTGAGATGGGGAGACAACAACAGTGCTGCATTAAACATGCAAGAAAAATCAGCCCTTAAAAGGTCATTTTTCTACCCATTCATATTGAAAAATTGCTGTTGTGTGACACGAAGGAGGGTCCAAGTGCTGCACAACTGTTGCTGTCACCAGACCAGCAGCTCCAAGGTGCAGTTCCCTGTTCTTTTCATCCTCAAATATCCCCAGGAGCCACAGAATCATGGAATGGTTTGGGTTGGAAGGGAGCTTAAAGGATTATCTAATTCCAACGTTCTGCCATGGGCAGGGACAGCTCCCACTGTCCCAGGGTGCTCCAACCTGGCCTTGGACACTTCCAGGGATCCAGGGGCAGCCCCAGCTTCTCTGGGAATTCCATCCCAGCCAGGAATTCCTTCCCAATATCCCATCCAGCCCTGCCCTCTGGCACTGGGAAGCCATTCCCTGTGTCCTTTCCCTCCAACCCTTGGCCCCAGTCCCTCTCCATCTTTCTCATCAGCTCCTTCAGGTACTGGGCAGCCAAACCTGAGGAGGGAGAGGTGAGGATAACATGGAATAATCACCAACAGACTGAAAATTCCAACCTCCAGACAGTCTGGAGAAGGCTACAGTCACAAAATGCCAAAATAAAAAGCATCCGTGACCTGTGCAGTGAATTTTGGGAGAGCAGCAATCAAATCTCAGTGCACACGCTGGGAACTTGATATTTCAGCATTAAAAAATAAAGGTAGAGTTGTTATGGTTTTCTTGCAAGATTTTCTTGCTTGGGAGATGAAAATACCAAAAAAAAAATTATTAAAACTGCCCCATTTGAAGTAAATCAATGAATAAATAAGGCTCACCTATCTATCTCTTCTAGTTTTTCATCTATCATTGGACCCATCTGCTGGCAGATATCTGTGAAGACAAAGCATTGAGGCACTTGATGTCTTGCACAATTAAAAGTTTAAACGCAGCCAAAAAATATTTTCTCCAACTACAGTAAAAATTAATTGCTTATTTATTTCAGGGTTGAGATTGGTGGATCTTGCAAAGCTCAGGCATTTTACAGAGCTGGGAGTTATGCAAATGACTCTGCTAAACATGGAGCTGGCTTGGAACTATTAAAAAAATTCAAATTATCCCCAGAGCCCCACACTCCCACAGTGAAATAAGTGTTCTCCAGCACTGTTAGTACAGACCACAGCTCCCCTAAGCTTAAAATAAACACAAAGAACTCCCAGCTCAATCCACAAAAGGTAATTGTGAGAAGAAGTAATAAAGAAAGAGCTCATTTTTGTGCTCCAAGTACCTTCTGAGTCGAGCAGATCTGGAGAATCAAGCTTTAAATCTGTGGGATCTATGCTCTGAAGTACCTGCAGTGTTTTATCCATCTTATCCTGAGAGGGGAAGACAAGATGAAGAACTTTTGATTTCTCAGCCATGCCAAGATTGGTTTAATATTCAAATAAAAGTTCTTTATAGAAAAGGAATCATCTGCCAACATCCAGCACCAAAAGAATGTGAAAACCCAGCAATATTTTATCTTAAAGTGGCTCCATACCTCATCAATATAAACTGGCTCAGGTTCTGCTTTCTTAATTTCTTCTGCAGTGTCCTCAGGAGCAGAGATTTTATCCACAGCTGCTGAAAGAACAGAGATGAGTTTCTTTTCTCTCTGTGCCTGGGATCACTTCAAACACACATTTGCTCCTCGTTATTCTTGTGTGTGAAAAGACACTGTGACATTTGAAATGGCAATTCACTGGATGTGTAAATATGTTACTGACAAGGAATTATGGTGAATTGAACCAAATTTCTGTCACAGAAAATGGTAATAACTCAAAAGAGAAATTCAGGCAGAAATTAAAGTGAGCTGTGGAGTGATCTGTGCCTGATGGTTTGAAACAAGGGCAGGATGCCTTCAAATTCTTTCCTGGGGCTGATACAGGAAATTATTTTGCTGTTGGGCTCATTAGGAGCTGCAGCACAAAGCTGCCTTTCTGAAAGAATCCATCATTCCAGCAGGTAACTCACCTGCCTCGGGCTCCACAGACAGGTCAGAGGTCACAAAATTGGATGGGAACAGCCCCACTCCTCTGTGGTTCTCACCCTTCCACCAATTGGCATCGCTGGGGAAATAAAGGAGGGTTACAGAACTCTGGGGTGAACAGAGCCAGGGACATATTTGGGGTTTTTACTGAAAACCTGGGATTCAGAGATGTATTTGGGGCTTTTTCTACCAAAACCCTGTGATATCTAAAAGAGAATATTTGCAGGGATTTGCAGCCAAACAGGAGCTGGGGCAGAGGGGAGGGAAGGGAGGAAGAGGAATCAGGGGATGACTCAAAAATTGACCATAATTCATCAATTCTTTACACTGATTAATTGCCAGCCCTTTAAAGCTGTCTACATATCTATAGGTGTTAACAACAATCATTATTTTAGCTATTTTTAATCAGTTTTCTTCTTAGCAAATGTGACCCTTGATAACAATTTTAACAATTGCTGGAAGCAGTTGGAATGTGATGCCAATGCATTTTCTTATGTCATACAACCAATTAAGATTTATCTTCAAAACTACAAATTGGATGAAATACTCGAGGTTCTCCCTGCACCAAAAATGATTTGAGGTCAAAAACCAGGATTATGGAAAGATAAAAGGAAGAGAAAGGGATGTGAGGGAGGTCAGAGTGACAATTAAATTTCTGTGGGGGAAAAAAAAGGATCAGAGGAAAAAATGTGCTACCCTGAGAAAACAACAGTGGTGGAACAGAGTCACCTCCACCTGAGTGTATTGTACCTGTCATCCAAAACAAAAATAATTTCTCCACTTTTAAAGGTGAGCTCATTGTCCTCGACAGCTTCAAAGTCATACAGAGCTCGCACCTTCCTCAGGCTCTGAGGGTTTTGTGGGATTTCTGCAGATGGGTACAAGGATTTGGTTTCCATTTGCTGCTGTTTCTGCTCTTGCAAAGACAATTCAATAGCTGCAGTCAGGGGAGAGAGAAAAAGAATGAGTTTGTGTGGTTTATCCCTGTTAGACAGAGCAGTTTGATTTGCTAACTGAACAAAAGGAGGATTTATTGCTTTATTGAAATATGGTCTGTATCTGCTTCTCTAATATTTAAGGTTAACATTTAAAATGCTGTGTGATGGGGAAGAATGTGTCTTACCCCAAATCCTCATGGCTGAGGAAAACACCTGGAATGCCACAATTGCCAGACTGCTGTGCCTTTGATTTCAATTCCATGCAGCAGGAAAAAGCTGCTTCCCATCTCCCTGCTTCTTTCTGGAGCACAAATCTAACCCAAGGCTGAGAGAGCAACTCACCTTTAGCTATATCCTCATCTTCCTTGGTTTTACTGGATGAGGAGCCATTCTTAGCAGCACTGGTGGAAGCCTGCAAGGTGTGAACAACAGAGGGACTTCAGGTTACAAAGGAAAAAGAAATCTCTCTAATTATGTATTTTACAAAATTAGCACCGGGTTGTTCCTGGTCAGCTGCCTTACAGAATCAAGATGATCTTCTGGAAATAAAAATCACCACTCTTAAGGTTTTATTCTGTTTTCAGCAGGGAAAAAAGGTAAAATAAATCATGAGATTTAAATGAAATAACTGATTTTATTTAAAGAATTATTTTAGTCATATTTATTACAGTGAGACTACTCATGTAAATGACTCTTTCCACCTTTATCCTTCACTCCTCCCTTCAAGAAGAAGATGCTCCAGTTGGGAGCTGCTGACTTAAATCCTCCAAGTCTCCCCAGCAGCACAGTGAAATCATTCCTGGAGTTTTCATTCCCACCAGGAACTGGAATTGGGTGCCAGTGCTCAAGCTCTTCCATGTTTCTGCCATATGTTTTAACACATAGATCAGATTTAGAAGTGAAAACATCTTTGTGGAGGAAGGAGGGATTGTAAAAGTTAAAAAACTCTCAGTGTTTCATAGAAAGTAAACTTTGTGTAAGGAAATTGTAATTTAAATTGTAACTTTGAAATTGTAACTTTAATTTTCAGGACTGATGAACATGAAAATATTTTAGAAGTCTTGATAATAAAAGTTAGGAAAAAAACCAGCTGGCATCACATCTGCTGTTAGATTAGGAACAATCAACCCCTAGAAGTGAAAAATAAACCACTCCAAATCCAGGACAACTCCTGACATGGACAGGTAAAGCAGGAACAGGAAAAAGAGGGTTTGGGAAAGGAAAGCAGAGCATGGGATCCATCACTGTCCCAAACCAGCTCTTACCTGGGATCCAGCTGCAGGGAAAGTGACCCCCTCTTCCTTTAGGGATTTGATGGTTGCAGATATTAAGCTACACTGGGGGTCCTTCTGGAATTCTTCTGACCACTCCACCATGAGAGTTTTTAGCTTTTCACACACTTTTGGATGAGCCTGGAAGACAAAATTAGATAAAAAGGGATGTTTGAACCTCAAAATGAGGAGAAAGAGTTGTTACTAAAATTGTCACCAAACCCATTTTACTATAAACATCCTTAATCATTAATACTTGTGTTGACTGAGAAGATTTGGGGAGCAGAGTCTGGAATATCAGACCTTTTATTCCCTGATCTGATATTACAGAGAACATGCTGAGCTCCTGGAGCACCAATTCTGGAGAAATTCAGGCTGCCTTATCCCAAATTTCTGCCTCTCTGTGTTACTCACCCTCCATTTAACCTCAATTTTCTCTCCATTCCTCCTCAGGTGTGCTGTTTTCCACTTCCCAGCCACATAAGTTGGTCTAATACAAGCCACTGTCTTTCCCTGCAAGAAATCCTCCAAGAAATCTTTCCCTATAATCCACCTTCCCTACTTTTTCTGGCCTCTGCAGTTTCTCCTCAGATGCCAGGACACGTTTGTCCCAGCTGAGAGAACCTCACAAAAACCTGCTCTGTGTCTCCTTGAATCAGCTTCTCCCACAAAAAGGAATTATCCACAGGGATAATCCATGGGGACAGTTTCTATTCCCAAATTGGGAGCTGAGCTGCAGGGACAGCCTGGTAAAGGAAGGTGTTTGCTTGGAGTGGGGGCAAACCAAGAGCAATTCATGCTCTGCCTGGAATTCCTCTGGCTCCCACATTCTTCCCCAGATTCCAGCACTGGGATGAGATTCCCAATCCAAGGAATCAGATCACACTCAGGACTGTGCCTCACAGGCCAACACGGGCTGACCAGGCAGAACACTGACAAGTTTGGGCTCTAATCTGTTTTTAATTTACAGAAAAGAAAGTTTGCTGGGCTCAGGATCAGCACAAAGACATTTGTCCTGCTTGCCTGAACTCCTTTTCTCTCGGAGGAAAAAAGCACAATTATATTCGTTATTCCTCCAAGCATGTGCGGGGGTAAAGGATCAGGATTTCCCAGGAACACACAAATTGTGCTCCAGAGCCCATCCCTGGGTGGGATTCCAGGATTCCTGCACATCCCTGAGTGCTGCCAGGCCCTGAAGGTCACTGTTGTGCTCAGGATGGACCCTGGTTAATGGGAACACAGAGACCCAATTTTCCACAGAAAGGCAGAAACGCAAGAGCTGTGAACTCATTTTGCTTCCCAGCAATTTTATTACTTTCCTTAATTGCTTTGCTCAGCCTCTGATGATTCCAGGGCTCCCATGGATCTGCAAACTCCTTTTTAACCCATTAACCAGTTTTGTCTCCAAGTGGAGCAGTAATTAGGGAAAAGCTGTTCCTGCTCACTCAATTCCTCACATCCAGACTTAGATCCCAGCAGCTGCTGGACCCCAACCATTTCAGTCTTCTTTTCTGGGTTATTTTCTCATTCAACATTCCCAGAATCTCTAAAAACTAAAGAGGATTGTCTGTAACTTTATCCTTTTCCTTGTAAAAATGTCATTTACTTCCTCATCATTTTCCCTTTCACTTCAGCCCATGAATTTCCTTCAAGCCTAATAAAAATTCTCTTCAAGAAAAGATGTACTTATCATGATCAAATTAATGGAGCTTAGGAACACAGATTTTAATTAAAATTGCTCATGTAATTTGGTAAAAATTCAAAGAATTATCAGCTGTCAGTTCTTTATTAATTTTTTTTCATAGTAAAAATCAAATTTCAGTGAAAACACAAACAGCACCAAAAGCAGAAAATGTGCATTAACCACAACAATAGTTTGGATAAATTACCAAAACAATCCTCCCCCAGGATTTAAGGTTCTAAAACAATTACCTTGTTTATTATAGCTCGAGCTTCAGTGGCAAAATCCCGGGAACACACTTCCAAGTGGAATATTTTCCCACAGTTTGAGACACAGGCTCCTAAAAGCTGACACCAGAAAGACAATTGGGAAAATGCAGGACAAAAGTGAAAATAATCCAAAATAAAAGATAAGTTCAGCACAGACTCTGATTTACTGAGGTTAATCAAGGCATTGATTAATTGATTGATCAGTAAATATTTAATTGCTGCGTTCCATGAGGTCTTTGGGAAGTTTGGGAGTTTACTCACTGTGAGTGCTTGCAAAGCCACGTGGGGAACTTTGTGATTTACTCTCTTCATGATGGCTTTAAGGCAATCCTTGGCTCTGCAGGGGAACAAGGAAATGAAGGATAAAAGGGAGTGACAGGAGCTGTGCAAGGAACGAGCCCAAAGCTCCACCAAACCTGAGCCTGGGGAACAAAAATGCCACCTAACCTGAACGTGCCAGGGCTGGGCTGGCACACATTGACTCATTTACCAACTCTTTGTCCTGGAAGAGATTCCCTTTTTCCCCCCCTGGCATTCCATATCCATTCCCAGAAAATGCTGACAGGCCAGGAAGGGAAGGAATTGCATGAAGCTGAGGAAATGGGTTTGAGACAGACAATGAAAGAAATGTCACCATCAAAAGAGAGGATTCAATAAATGGGTGTTTTAGTGGCCATTGGAAAGGCTCTCCATGGATTTCATTCCCAGCTCTTGGATCAATAAATGGGTGTTTTAGTGGCCATTGGAAAGGCTCTCCATGGATTTCATTCCCAGCTCTTGGATCAATAAATGGGTGTTTTAGTGGCCATTGGAAGGGCTCTCCATGGATTTCATTCCCAGCTCTTGGATCCCCTTTTCCAGAGCCTCAGGACACAAAGATTTTCTAATTTGTTTCAGCACAATCTGAGGTGAGTAGAGAATAATAAATAGCATTTAAAATGTTTCTGCTGAGGGGTTTCACACTGTAAATGAGCATTAATGGCTGGCAGGAGCTCAGGCACATCAAAGGCTTCATTAACACTGATATTTGGAACTCTTAAAAATGTGAAATCCTTAAAAAAAAGCTGATGCAGCATTTAAAACATAGTATCATTGGCAGATAGTTGAGCTGCTGGATTAGCAAAGCACAGACAAGCCTTTGTGCCAGAAAAATACACTTTTAGTCCTAATATTTTCATTTTATTTCATATACAAACCATCCAACAAAGTCAACTCAAGTATTTTAAGTTATATTTTTATTTAGGGTAGGCAACAATCTTCATTATTTTCAAGGGCAGAAGGGAAGAAAATGACACAAAATTGAATTAAAATATGCCAGCAGTGGCATTTAAAATTCAGAATTTAGGATTTTATTTTCTACACAAATATATATATTTAGATTTAATTATGCATTTTATATACTTCTATTTCTGCATATTTATTTTTTTAAATCACTGCATTTTTTACAACATCCCCTCCTCCAAAACCAGATTTAAAACAATTCCCACTACAAAAGTCTCGTGGCACTAAAAAATTTGATTTTTAATAAAGGACTCAAAGGCCATTTTTTTCCTTCAGGACTAAAGATTCCCAGATTGAATAGATTTGCTGTTATTCCTTGTGGCAGGTAATTAATTAAAACCAAAACAACCAAAACCCACCAATTTTGATGTTAAATATAACTGCTAAAAATCCTGAATTACTTAAGAGTTCTGCCTATGCACTAATTGAGGATTAATTCAAATTTAAAAAAATGTTACCACTCAAAAATTCAGCAAATACTTTTGGCCACTACAGAAACACTGAAATTCCCCTCGTGTTCCACTCAGGCTGAACGGATTCCAAGTGATTTGTGCTTTGATCCCTGTTTTTTCCCCTTTTCTCTCTCATTCTTCCTACCAACCAACCACAGACAAACATCATAAAAAGCCCCTGCTCCTTGCCAGGTATTCTTCTGCACAGAAATGATTTCACTTTCTCCTACTGGCACAGTCACTTCCCCAAATTTATGCCAGATCATTAAATATGAATAACTTGGGTCTGCTGTGCAAAACTCCAGGAAAAAAACTGGAGTGCACTCAGCACATCCAAATTGCTCTGCTCCAAATCCTCTCGGAACATTTCTTTCCAAGAATTTCAAAGCCAACTCCGTGCATTTGTGAGGCTGAGCATTTTGAGATGTGTTCTCTGTGACATTTTCTTCTTCACACCAGCCCAGAATTCCATGGAATGCTGAGGCCCAGCCTTACCCATTGGGAGTGCTTCCAACTTTGTCACATATATCCATGATAAGCCCCCAATCCTCACTGGTGTTGTATTCATTTGTAGCTTTTTCTGCAAAGAAAAAGAAGATTTATTAAGTGATTTATTTATTTCTTCAGTTCAGATTCTATCAATAGAATGCATCCCTAATTAATATTTCATGGATTTATGGAATTATTTGGGTTGGAAAAGACCTTAAAGCTCATCTTGTTCCAATCCCTGCAGGGACACTCATTCAATAGATTAATTAATAAGGCTTAATGGTATTTATTTGTGCTTTTAAGTTTTTAGTAGCCAGGTTATTTAAATCCCATGTAAATATTGCAGTTCAAGTTTATAAACAGCAAATTAAATATATTTTATTGCATTTGCTGCTTCAAGATTAAATTTTAACCAACTAAACTTATTTTGGCTGGCCCGGCAGAAAGGTTTCCACAAAGGGAACACAAACACAGCACCCACCAATGTTCCAAATCCCTTTTGTTACAGATGTAAAAAAAACGGAAATTTGGAATTTTGGCCATAATTTATCTTCACGAGCTGGAATATTTACTCAGAGGAAGTAAATCTTGAAACCATGTTCCTACAGCACAAATCCTCTTCAAAACTTACCCCAAAAAAATGATATAATTGCTAAATTTTCTTTTAAGTGCATCGATATTTTAGGACATGAACAACAAATTCATGGATGTTGTGGAAAACAAAAGAGTGCCTGGAATTTTAAACACTTGAATAAAAAAACAAAAAAACAAAAAAAGAAAATTCAACCAAATCAGCCTCTGGAAGCTGCAGATTCCCTGGATATACAACCCCTGAGCAACCATGGAAGGTTTTAATGAAGTGTTTGGTGCACACAGCCTGAGCCTGGGGTTTCCTGGGAAGTTCTGCCAGGAGAAGCTGCTGTGGGAGAGCACATCCCCATTCCTGGAGCTGGGAATGCTCCCACCCAATCCTCAAATCCCTCTCCTCAATCTCCAGCAGCTGTGCTGGGAGAGCCAAGGCCAAAGAGCACCAGTGCCTGGAGAAGAGCCTGGCCATGAGATTTCACAGCACTGCCTGGGGTGTCCCCTCTGCAATTCCCAGCGTGTTTGGGATGCCTTTTCCCAGGAAACAGGAAGAGCTGGAGGCAGGACAACAACAAAACACAACAGTGCTGCAGCTCCCGGGCTCCTTCAGCCTCCAGGAGCAGCTCCTCAGCTCTGGGTGTTTGTCAGGAAGGCACAAGGGGCACTTCTGGCCTCTGCAGAAGTCTTGGAAGTGATTCCCAAGGAAATACTGAAGTGATTCCCAAGGAAATACTGAAGTGATTCCCAAGGATATACTGAAGTGATTCCCAAGGATATAACTGAAGTGATTCCCAAGGAAATAACTGAAGTGATTCCCAAGGAAATAACTGAAGTGATTCCCAAGGATATACTGAAGTGATTCCCGAGGAAATACTGAAGTGATTCCCAAGGATATACTGAAGTGATTCCCGAAGAAATACTGAAGTGATTCCCAAGGAAATAACTGAAGTGATTCCCGAGGAAATAACTGAAATGCTTCCTAAGGAAATCCTGAAGTGATTCCCAAGAATATAACTGAAGTGATTCCCAAGGATATAACTGAAGTGATTCCCAAGGATATAACTGAAGTGATTCCCAAGGATATAACTGAAGTGATTCCCAAGGAAATAACTGAAGTGATTCCCAAGGATATACTGAAGTGATTCCCAAGGAAATAACTGATTCCCAAGGATATAACTGAAGTGATTCCCAAGGAAATAACTGAAGTGCTTACCAAGGAAATACTGATGTGATTCCCAAGGAAATACTTTAGTGATTCCCAAGGAAATAACTGAAGTGATTCCCAAGGATATAACTGAAGTGATTCCCAAGGAAATACTGAAGTGATTCCCAAGGAAATACTGAAGTGATTCCCAAGGATATACTGAAGTGATTCCCAAGGAAATACTGAAGTGATTCCCAAGGAAATACTGAAGTGATTCCCAAGGATATACTGAAGTGATTCCCAAGGAAATACTGAAGTGATTCCCAAGGAAATACTGAAGTGATTCCCAAGGATATACTGAAGTGATTCCCAAGGAAATACTGAAGTGATTCCCAAGGAAATACTGAAGTGATTCCCAAGGATATACTGAAGTGATTCCCAAGGAAATACTGAAGTGATTCCCAAGGAAATACTGAAGTGATTCCCAAGGATATACTGAAGTGATTCCCAAGGAAATACTGAAGTGATTCCCAAGGAAATACTGAAGTGATTCCCAAGGATATACTGAAGTGATTCCCAAGGAAATACTGAAGTGATTCCCAAGGAAATACTGAAGTGATTCCCAAGGATATACTGAAGTGATTCCCAAGGAAATACTGAAGTGATTCCCAAGGAAATACTGAAGTGATTCCCAAGGATATACTGAAGTGATTCCCAAGGAAATAACTGAAGTGATTCCCAAGGATATCCCCAAGTGATTCCCAAGGAAATAACTGAAGTGATTCCCAAGGATATACTGAAGTGATTCCCAAGGAAATACTGAAGTGATTCCCAAGGATATACAGAAGTATTTCCCAAGGAAATACTGAAGTTTTCCTGAACCCTGGGTGGAAATCACAACCAGCTCTTCCTGCCACGACAGGAATAATCCCAACTCTTGCACTGGCAACAGGAAGGTTTGATGTTTACAGGCTTCACCAGGAAGTTTTCACCTCAGAATCATGGAATTATTTAGGTTGGAAAAGCCCTCCCAGACCATCAAATCCAAGCTGTGCCCGATGCCCACCTTGTCCCCAGCCCAGAGCTCTGAGTGCCACCTCCAGCAATTCCTTGGGCACCTCCAGGGATGGGCACTCCAAACCTCCCTGGGCACTTCCAAGGCCTGAGCTCCCTTTCCATGGGGAAATTCCTGCTGCTGTCCAACCTGAGCCTCCCCTGGCCCAGCCTGAGGCCGTTCCCTCTCCTCCTGTCCCTGTTCCCTGGGGGCAGAGCCCGACCCCCCCCGGCTGCCCCCTCCTGTCAGGGAGTTGTGCAGAGCCACCAGGGCCCCCCTGAGCCTCCTTTTCTCCAGGTGATTCCTCACTCCACACTTTCCCCATCCCAAAGAAATCCCAGCTCCCACCACACCACGCTCAGTGCTGCTCACTCCCAGCTCCCAGGCCTTTTCCCTGAGGCAGCACATTCCTACAGGGAGCAGTGTCAAAGGCGAGTCCCTCCTCCTGGATCCACACGGTCCTGGAGCAGCCGTGGGGATCCAAACTCTGTCCTTGTCCAAACTCTCATGGATCTGGAAGCTTCCCTCCCTGCCAGTGTGCCAAACTGAACAGCAGCTGCTTTTCTCCTTCACAGCAACAATTCTGAAGGATAACTCCTTCTCAGAGGCTGAGACATGGACAGATCAGAAGATGTGGGAGGATGAATTTGCCATGATTTTTTCAGCACTAAGGGAACATAACCTTTAAAAAAATGGAATGACTTGTCCTCTGCAGCCCTCCAATTAATGAAGGAACATTAGACTCGAGCTCACTTTTATAGAAATAACGATAAAAGCAAAATGTGCTGCTCGGGGTGTTTTTATGAAGAATTCAAAGTGCAGTGAATCACTTTTCCCTGGGTGAGCTCCCTGGGCAGATTTGCTGCGTGGCTGCACGAGAATGGTGCCAATCCCAGAGAGGGGAGAGCACTCCAAGGAGCAGCTGGGAAAGGGCTGGGAATTGTTTGCTGCTCCCACTGCCAAAAGGAGAAACGCTTGGAGAGCTCCTGCCTCAAAACACGGTCACAGCTCTTCCAGGGAAGGAGGGAATTGCTTTGCCACTGCTTGAAGTTTTGCAGGATCATCCTTCTACCACACAACAGCCAAACCCAAGCTGAATGTCCTGGAATCACTCACTGGGAGGGATCTTAAAGCTCATCCCAATCCAGGGACACCTTCCACTGTCCCAGGCTGCTCCAACCTGGCCTTGGGCACTGCCAGGGATCCAGGGGCAGCCACAGCTGCTCTGGGAATTCCAGCCCAGCCAGGAATTCCTTCCCAATATCCCATCCAGCCCTGCCCTCTGGCCCTGGGAAGCCATTCCCTGGGTCCTGTCCCTCCATCCCTTGTCCCCAGTCCCTCTCCAGCTCTCCTGGAGCCCCTTTAGGCCCTGCAAGGGCCTCTGAGCTCTCTCTGGATCCTTCCCTTCTCCAGGCTGCACAAACCCACCCCTCTCAGCCTTTCCAGCCCTTTATCCAGGTTAATTACATTATTCCTTTTCCTTTTTTTCACAAGAAGGGATGGCCAACACACAGAAATAAGACCAAAAAATGAGGGAAGAAGCCACTTTGAGGACTGAAGCAGGCAAGGTGTGGGAATGCTCCAAGCTTCCCTGCTCCCAGCTTTCCCAAGCTCCTCAGCCCGGTCTGGTGGCAGCTCCAGCACACGCGACCTTCACACTTCCAAAACATTTGTTTATTTCAGCCCTGAATTCCCTTGGGACAGGCTGGCCAAGTAAGATCTGGGTTAAAAAACCCCAGAAATATACTAAAATACAACATTTTTTCTTCAGCTGTGTCACTTTCTATGCAAGAAACAGAGAAAATAAGCGCTGGAGCAATGATTTAGCACATAAAAAATCACTGCTCAGGCACTTTTAGCACAGAAGGTTTTTGTGCTAAACCAGGGCTTGTTTATTTTTTAGTGACTCTGATCACTAAAATCAAAATTTCTTGATCACTTTGCCCCTGATGTGAAATAAACCCTTGTCTGCACAGAAGTATCTCAAATTTTACACAAAGCACATAAGAACTTTTCAAGTGAAAAGTAAATATAAAAGAAATGGAGGGGTACTCCAGTGCTGGATGAAAGGCAGAGATTTAACCCCACACACCTTCATTTGTTTGCCTGGCTTTTGTAGAGCCTAATTAGAGAATTCCAGCTTGGATTTAATTAGAGATCATAGCCAGGATGACCCTGTAGTCACAAGGCAACCCCACCTGTAATGATCCCTGCTCATGTCACTATTATATCCTAAAAAATTGGATTAAAATAGATTATCAAAGTAACTTTTTGCAATATAAAGCCAGTTCACTGAAAAGGCTTTTGAAGATGCAGTTTTTGGAAAGTGAGTGTTTTGTTTCATTGAGGCCAATAATGTGAAAATGAAATAATTTCATTTATCTGTCAAAAAAACCCTAAACACAATGAAATTACTTGAGAGGGATTAACAGAGATTATATTCCAGAGCCTGGAAACACCAAGAGGAAAGTTAATGACTCATAATTTATGTATAATATATAAATTATATTATATTAAACTACAAATTAATGTATATTATGTAAAATATATAAAATATCTTTCATAACATAAAAAACCCCCAAAACAGTGAGGCTACATTAAAAACAATCAAGGCAGGATGGGGGAGCAGAGCAAAAATAATCTCAAAAAATGAGAAAGAAATGTCATAAAAAGACAGGCTCAGAAATGAGGAATTTGAAGCAGTCAGATCAAAGACTGGAAAATATTGTCCCTGCAGTTCAAGAAGAAAAGAAACACCCAAGTAATGCCAAGAAAAAAAAAGTCTAATTAGGTTTTCCTCAACTATTTCCAAGATTTTAAGCCCAAATGTTTAAGACAAGAATTATTCTGGACTGAGAAATGAGGGGGAAACGTGGTGAATTTTAACAAAAAGCAGCAACATCTCATCAAGGACTCATCTAAAATTATCTGTTCAGATCCCCTCAAAACATTCCATAGGATGCCACGTGCAGTAGTAATTAGCTGCAGCTCTTGGATCGCTCCACAATTAATACAAAGCACTCTAATGAGGGTGAATTTGTGTCCTGAATGCCTCCAAAAAATCAGGCTTGAAATCAGTTTTAATATATCCTGGCTGACAGGCACTGCATGGGGAGGGTGTTCCAGGCAGGTATCAGCAATAAAAGGAACTTAAAATTAATAATAATACTAATAACAATAGTAATAATAATATTAATAATACTACTAATAATAATGATAATGATGATGATAATAATAATAATAAATACCAGAAAAAATACCAGAAAAATAAATTATAGAAAAATTAAAAAGTCAATAATAATAATAATACTAGAAAAAATACCAGAAAAATAAATTATAGAAAAATTAAAAAGTCAATAATAATAATAATACTAGAAAAAATACCAGAAAAATAAATTATAGAAAAATTAAAAAGATATTAATAATAATAAAATACTAGAAAAAATACCAGAA
>VZRV01010669.1:1748097-1790645 GCA_013398115.1 Falcunculus frontatus | reverse complement strand
AGTGCCAGGGACCTTCTGCTGGTGCCAGCCATAGCTGCCAGTGCTACCAGAGCAGGTGATCCTGACGGTCTCTCCCACGTTGGCTGACAGCGAGGACGGCTGCTGAGTCAGCGCTGCCTGGACCAGGGAACCTGGAGAGGGAGAGAAGAGAGGGGAGAAGATGGGGGTCACTCAGTGTCCCAGGAGCACAGACCTGCCTGGGCAGCAGGACAGGGCCCCTGTGCCCACAGGCCCTGTCCAGGCACAGCGAGTCTGGCCATGGCACCTGTGCTGTGGGCAAGCACCGCGAGGAGAGGAGGGGCCCAGGCCATGGTGCAATCCCACCAGCTCCATGTCCTCACCCTGATGGGGCTGTGCTGTGGCACCCAACACCCTCTTATGTGCCTGCCCACCCGGCACAGACCGTCCATAGAAATGTGGCCCCCAGCATTTCCTGACAGCTCCTGTCCCACTGCTCCCTCTCCTTCTTGCCCAGCAATGCACCAAGATCACTCCAAGCCAATGGACCCTCTGCAGCCACCTTCACCAGGACCCTGACCCTGGCATCACCCACCCACCGCGCATCCCCTGTGGCAGCTCAGCTCCTCCACCCACTCTCTTCCCACACAGGGGCTTCTGCACAGGGCTCCGCACCTGCAGCTGCCCCAGCCAAGCCCATGGCCCCCCACCAGTGCTGAGCTGCCACAGCACCCCCACTGCAGGCACTGCCCCAGCACCAGTGACACTCCCCCTGTCAGCAGCACCACAGGGAACAGAAGGGCTCTGCATCCTGGAGCCTCTGGAGCACGAGGGCCACTGCCCAGCCTGCCCAGCCCCACACACCTGCACAGACCTCTCCACACCACCCTTCCCAGACCTGCCTCTGCCTTTCTATACTGCTCCAGTGAAGGAGGCATGATGGGTCTGCCACCATGGTTGAAGTCCTTGGCATCTCTGACAGATCCTGAAACATTTTACATCTGCTTCTCAGGAAGCAAACAGCAGCTTCCTTTTAGCCCTTGGAGTCCCCTTACACCAATTTCAAGCTGATCTTCACCTTTTACAAACATAATAAACAGGACTCAGTTACATGAAGACAAGAATTTATTATCCTATATTTTCTTTACACAATCCACTGCCCAGCTACTACCACTGTCTGCAGCTCCCTAGGCCAGGAACACATCAGCTCCTCCTTAGAGACAGAATTTTTCCACAGGCCTCTTTCCTTTAATCAGCTGTGTCTTCTGCTTCAAGTTCTGGATGGGAATCAAGAGGTCATCAGCAGTAAAGGGTCACAACTGCTTTACAGCCCAGCTTACCACAGCAGCAGCACTGTGCCAAAGCCTGCTGCCCCCAAGACTGAACTGGGAAGGGAAGGGGTGAAAGGCAGTGAGAATTCATCAAGCAGCTTTGAACATGATTCAGTACTTCCTGAACTAATTTCTTTCTACTTTCCCATCATCCTGAATTAGTTGGTATACATAAGTCATGACCGTGGAGGCCTAGATATCCATCAGCACAAATGAAGGGTTGATGCTCCTGGAAAGAAGACATACTTCCCAATTAGCTTACACTTACATTGCACTTCTTGCTGTTAGCATACCTTATGTTATGTTCTGATACACGTGGTTGCCCAGGGCTGCGGGGATGTGAGAAGCACTGGAGGCACTGACACAGCAATGTCTCAGGCAGAGCTGCACTTAGCCTAGAACAGCTCAAGCCGTGGCAGGCTCAGACATTTAAGGTGACAGGGCTTTCAGAAGTCCAATTTCCTACAAAATATGCAGCTTCTGGGAAGACACCAGAAAGCAAAACAAGAAGGTGTTGGAACTCACCCCTCTCCGGGCACAGAAAGCAGCCCCAGACACACGAGTGTGGGGCTGTCATGCCTGACATGTGGGCTAAGAAAACCCTGGTAACAGGGGTCCCCCCTGCACTCCCCAGCAAGGGAGTGAGCTGGCCTTGTGCCCCTCACGGCACCCTGCCAGCGCTCTGGGCCACAGTGGCCAGACTCTCACACGCATTTCAGGTGACACCCAGGGCTCTGCTTGCTGGGCAGCTTAGGGCTCCCCTCACTCACCTTTCCAAAGCACTGTAGGCTCCTGTAGCTGACCCCGGGTTGATGTAGAATTTTTTTCCATGTTCAAATGCTTCAAGTCTGTGTGTGTGTCCCAAGAGGTCGATGTGCAGATCCAGCTGCCTCTGCAGCAGTTCCAGGCTGGCCGCATCACCCCAGGGAATTACCTGATGGCCATGAATCAGCCCAGTTCTGAAATGCCCGACAGCTACAACATTCTCTTTGGGATAATTCAGGCTCTGAGAAGGGGAAAGTCATGGACTATAAGTCAGTGAAGGACCCCACACCTATGCAATCCAGCTTCAAAGCCACAAACTCGCCTCTTGCAGGGCAGGAGGCCTCTCTCAATGTGCAGAGCCACTGGATGCCTGTACTACACCCCAGCAAGAGCAGCTTCAGAGCAAAGAGTAAGGAATTTGCACCTTTTGGCTACCAAACAGTGAAAACATACACAGAATTCTTGCAGCTACACAGCCAGCTGGGGTACTCCTGTGGCCTCACAGCAATCACGGGCTTGTGCCAGAGTTCCTATGAATCAGGAGCAGGTATTAATCCCTCACACCCAGGTGCAATGAGAAGGGTCTAGAAAATAATTCTGGTTTTCCACTTTTATTCATTCCTACTTGTCTCCCGGTGAATTACAGTTTAGGAATTGCTAATACTGAGGGACTCCCCAGGATTCATCGAGATGAGCACGGCATAGGGGAAGGCAGTCTGAGGAACTGGCATTACCTCAGAGTCCCCCCGAACAATGTGGATGTCCCCAGTCAGCGTCCTGAGGCAGTCATAGCTCTCCTTGGTGCAGAGGTTTCCCGTGCACAAGATGTGCTGAATCTTTCTTGGGACCAGCAGCTCCATGAACTTCACCGCCAGAGCGCTGCAGCGGTGCGGATGCGAAGGTCCCTCACACCAACTCCGCACACACCGGGAGGAAAGAGAGCTTTAGCCCACGTTACTTAATAGAACAGCACAAAACCTCATCAGCACAAACCCTGCAGCGCTCCAGGGCACTCGCAAAGTCTGGCCAACCACTGCGGATTGATAGGAAAGATGGGTGCTAATGTCTTTACAAACAACTCGATGGGTGAGGTTCTTTAGGAGAAATGGGCGTTAGTATCTTTGAAATGGGCCTTAATGTCTCTACGAACATCAAGCCTCGAGTTTGTTACAGAACCCAGACAGTTTGAACTCCTGAACTTTAGGGCAATAGGACAAATAGGTCCGCGCAAAGCCTGTAGCAGAACCCAAACAGCCGGAAATTCCGCACTTTGGGGGAAAATTACGTGTTCAAGGAGGGAATATGTGGTAGGCGCTTCGGGAAGGCTGTACCTTCCTAGTACCTCAGCCAGTGGGAAAAGTAAGAGGGCAATATGCGGCCGCGAGTTTAGGACTGAAAGGAGGCTGCGCCCTCCGAAACCTCGAGAGACCCCACGGGGATATGGCGTAATTGACTCTCTCCCTTTATTCGAATAAAGCTGCAGGACTCCTCTGTCTCCTTTGTGGACACTGGCATTTCCGCACACGCTGAACAAAGGAGCAGGGCAGGGGCGCGAGCGGCCCATCCGCCGCTCACCGGCGCGGCCAGACCCAGCCGCCGCGGGGCCCTGACGCGCACTGAGGGAACCAGAAAATGACGCACCTGGTTTTGTGTTCCCCTGAGCCAATGGTAGCGCCGGCCGCCCTCACGTGACATCAGCGCCCGCCGCGGGGTCCTAACGGCCACCCCCGTGCGCGCGCCATGCTGGGCATGCGCAGTGCGGCCATCGCCGCGTTCCCCTCAGCTCTGGGGGAAGTTTGTGGGGAAATCTTTCACCTTTCTGTGTGAAAACGTCCTTAGAGAGCACCCACAGGGCCCGCGGGGTTGCGCTGTCCCTGTCCCCTCAGGAGGTATGGCGGGCGGAGCGGGCAGGGCGGTGTGCTCTGGCTCCCCGGGACGAGGGGCTGCTCCAGGGGTGGGTGACGGCTCCACCCTGCCCGAGAGACCCCGCCAAGGGCCACAGCCCCTCCTGCTCGCCCTCCTGACCCAGGTGCACATGACACGAGCCGCGCGAGTGAGGATTAACCTTTATTACCAGGTGAGCCAAACTCTGCAGAAGCCCCAGCCGCATCAAGGCCGCCTTGTGCCAGGTGCTGGAAGAGCCCAGGAAAGCCAGGCCACAGCCGACCTCTCCATCCTCCTGCTGCAGCAGGAGGCCTGGCCGGTCTCCTGTTGTGTCGGGCTGCCTCATGCCCCATGGGGGACGCTTGGGGACAAAGAGGAGGTTGCTGCGCTTCCCAGCACGAGGCAGCGCTGCCAGGCCTGCTCAAGCATGCAAGAGGGACTTTTCCCATCCCTCCCAGGGCTGCTGCTCTCCCTGCTGAGAGCACGTCAGGGTCGCCAAGGAAAGCACGGAAAGCTTTTGTTCCCCATTTCTAGAACCAGTTGAAGGCAGATGACAGGGAACAGTAATAGGTGCCGTTGTCGTCCTGGCAGGCGGATGCGATGGTGAGGATGCAGGCGTTGCTGGCGAGGTCTTTGGTGGCAGAGAAGCGGTCAGGAATCTTGGCAGGCTTGTGCTTGTCTCGCTCGGAGTTGTAATAGAGCAGATACCTCAGGGAGTGCCCTGGGCGCTGCTGGTACCAGGAGATGCCGAACTGGCTGATGTTGTACTGGGGGCTCAGAGTGCAGAACAGCCGAGCCGTCTGCCCGGGCAGCACGAACACAGAGTGTGGCTGGGTCAGCACGGGCTGAGCCCTGGAAGCTGCACGCACCAAGGATGCAGTTACTGATGGGCTGAGCTGTGTCCCCCATCACACTCAGCCCCAAAATGTCCCTCATCTCTCTTGAGTCAATGCCATTACCCAGCCACCATCCTGCTCATCACACCACACAGCCCCAGAGCAAAATGCCCTACTCAGACTAACCTCCCCTTGGACAGCCCAGTCCTGCCCACCACCCTGCAGTGCCCACCAGGCAGAGCTAGCTCGGCCACACCACCCTTACCTGTGCCTACCGTCCCCACCAGGAGCAGGACCACAAAGTCCAGGGCCATGGCAGGAGGCAGAGGAAGGGAGGTTGTTTCAGAGAGGGTCTAGGGTGCTACACATACCCAGGCTGCTGTGCTGCAGGCACCGGTGGGACGTATGTAAATGACACAGGGGGCTCAGGGACTCAGCTCCCCAGGGCTGCTCGCTCTGCTGCAGCTGGGCTTCAGGGAGGGGGTGAGAGCCGAGCATTGCTCAGCACCCACCTTCACCCCAGCCCCTTTCCTTCAGCTGCACCAATGCACCCACAGTCCACCCCACCTCCCTCTGCCCTGGGCACTGGGGTGGCATCACTGACCATCTCCCTTTGCTGATGGGAGGAGCAGAAAGGTTTCCCTGGTGTCTCACACTCGGGCCCTCTGCTGCCAGGCACACAGGAGGCCAGGAGCCTGAGCTACACCACGCCGAGGATGCCCTGGGGAGGCAGGAGGCTGGGAGCCATCAGAGAGAATGGAAGATGGGAGGTGCTGGAATCCCCCAGCAGCTGTCTCATAGCAGAAGCAGCATAAGGAAAGTTGCTGCTCCGTCCGTGCAGCTCCATCACTGTGACAGGAACTGCTTGGCAGGGTCCCAGCATAACCTGCAGCAGGGGCTGGGAGCTGCCGATGGTGCTGCCTCTTCACCAGGGCCACCTCAGGAACAGCAGCTGCCGAGGTGGGTGGCTGCCGAGGTCACTGGGCAGAAGGCATTTCCCAAGGGAGCCAGTGCAGAGATGGCTGCAGCACAGCTGGTGCCTCGTGCGGAAGGACAGCAGACTGTTACAGCCAAAGGCCACCAGCTCAGTGGGCGTGAAGCCCCTCCTGCCCAGAGACACCACATCGCACAGCCACCAGCCCAGGCTGTCCTTCTCAGCACTGTGGTCACACTTCTTGTGTGTCAGAGCTGGTGGGTGCCTCCTGCCCTCCACAGGCAGGCTCAGCCACCACCAATGCCACCTCATCACCATCCAGGGACAGCCCACTCGCTCCCCTCTGCAGCACCCACAGTGTCCCTAAGCCAAAGATGTTTGCAGGTGGATCCCAATGTGACTGCCCTGTGTGCGCTCTGAGGCAGAGCCCTGCCTCTTCAGAACTGTGCCTCTGGCATGGGCAGGTCCTGAGGAGGAAGCACCATCATCACCCAAGGATGTGGTGCAAGAAGCTGGACTCTTGCTCTTCTGTGCCACCCTGCAGAGCTCTGGTTCACCCAATGGCTCATCTCTCTTCTGCATTCTGGGTCACTCAGAGCAGCTATAACTGAGCAGGGCCCCATCTGCAGCAGCAAGGGGCTGGTTAGGCCTGGCAGAGCCCCACAGCTCCTGGCGCAGCTGGACTGCAGGGCAGGAAGGCAGCAAGGGCTGTTGTGCCCCTGCCAGGGGGATGTGGTGCCACACAGTCCTGGCACATGCAGCAGAGCCTGGTTGTGTCCCACCTGAGCCCATCTGGGCAAACCTGCTCTGTCAGATTTACTAGAGCCAGCCTGCAGCAAGGTCATGCAGCCACAGCTGCATGAGACCAGCTCCAAAGCCCATCCAAGGCCAGAGCTTTGCTGTGGTGTCTTCTGGCCTTGTGGAGTCCTGCCCCTGCAGGTATCAGCAGCTTGTGTTTCATGCAGCCAGGCCCCTGAGCTCTTGCAGGTACAGCCACACTGCAGATACAGCTCCAGCTTTTACCCACCAGCACTCCCCAAATTCTGCAAGGTGGTGACAAGATGAACATGAGTCTCCCAACATGTGTCCTAGGTGAGGAGTGTCACACACACACCTTGGCCCAAGCCCTGAGCAGGACAAGTTCATGGATTAGACTGACTGAAAAATGAAACCTGGCAAGACAGGGAAATCACCTCCTCATGGCAAGGAGGGGCATTTCAGAGGAGGGGAATTTGTCCACAGAGCAGTGAGCATTGGATAATGCAGCACATTAGTGTTGTTACTGTTTCCCACCATTCAGGCCCTCCCCATCTGCTGAGCAGCCCAGGGACATGGTTTCATCCATGTTTCCCACAGGAAAAGGGGATGATGCTACAGGGTCCTGACACACTGCTGCAGGAACACTCGGACAGCAACATTTGGGCACCAAACAGAAGATGCAGCTGGCACGACCATGGACATCATGGGGCTACAAAACCCCACTGCCTCCTGCTCCAGAGTAGGATCAGCACAGGCAGGGTCCTCAGGATGATTATTTCAGTGGGATTCAGTCATCTTGCAGAGGAGACCAGGCTGCCCTTGCAGCAGTGCTGGGCTTAGTTAGGAGCAGGGTGGGCAGATGTGGCACCACCACAGCCCAGATGAGCTGCAGGACCAACAGGGGGGGCAGGAAATACTACAAGACTACAAAAAGTCTGAAATTCAGACACAGCAGCATCCTGCATCTCACCCGCTTTAAAAAAAGGGAGATCTATTACCCCTACACGAAATCATGGAGAAAAACCACTCCAGCAGAGCTGAGTTAATCACAGGGAGGGAGGCTGGAGGTGAGGATGAGTTCCCAGCCTAGCAGCTCTGGGAAATCACTGGAGGGGGCCCTGCTTATCTAGACACAACCAGAAGAGCCATGGGGCAGAAGTGTCAGCTGCCAGCAGAGCTCCTCTGTTCTGGGCTGTGTGGAAAGGGTTCCCTGACTCAAATCCTGGCTCTCACTTTCAGAGAGCAGGTATCTGTGGGAAGGAGTGAGCAGGCCCTATCCTGACCTCACCCAGTTGGCTGAAAGCCTTGGCCTGACCCCAGACACTCGTGGCTGAATCCATCAGACACACACAGTCCTAAGTCTTTGCTCTCTCTGCTATTTGAATTGGATCCCCAGCTCTGACTACTGACGTGTGTCAGCCCTGGGGGATTTCTCAATTGCGACAAACTTGGTCAGAGTTCATGGCCAAAATATCCTCTGGTGACTCAGCCACAATCTCCAGCTCTTTCCCCTTGAGACTGGGAATATCTTGTAGAAGGGGACTGCCAAGGACCAGGACTCACTGCTTTTCCTACTCATGCTTGATGAAACAAAGTTGAAGGACAGAGACACTTCATTAACCAGAGCCATTTTCCCCAAATCAAAGTGCTCATCTTCTCCCCTAACCTGAGGCACTCTCAGCACCAGCTACCAGCAGCCATGGCTGTAATGCAGCTGCTCAAAGCCCTGCTGATGCCACATGGGATCCTGCCTTTGCTGGCCACAGTGGGTACCTCTCAGCCACCTGCTGTGCCTCTTGCCATGCCCATGTAGCCCCTGGGTTTGGGGTGACCATGCTCCTATCTCAGGTCTCATTCTCCGTCTGCAGCCAACTGCCGAGAGATGGTGAACCTGCACTGCTGTGTCCAGACCCTCGCAGATCACCTGAAGTGGAAGTGTCAGTGCAAACCTGAAGGTACGAGTACTCTGGGCAGTGGTCACCGAGGGACTGCCACTCACCTGTAGAGAAACAGGAGAGGGTAACAAACAGGTCACTGGCAGTCACAGAACATCCCAAAACACAGGGAAAGGGACAGCAAACCTCCCGCTCCCCAGATCTCCACAGATTCTGTTCCAAGTGTAACCTGCCAAGGAAAATACCTCTAAACCCCTCAGGCTTTTTGGCCACACAGGGGCGCACTGGGCTTCCTTCACCACGTGTCTCTCCCTCCAGACTGCATCGATCTTGTGGGCAAAAAGGGCACCCTGATGAGCCTGACCAAAGTGGAAGATCCTGCATCTGAATTCACCAGTAAATACCTACAGGAAATGCAGCACTACATCCTCATCAGAGTTGTCCGTAAGTTCCTTGTTGAGACAGCACAGCTCAGCTTCTGGGCCAAGAAGGGTCTGCTCTGGGGGGAGGCTTGGAGAGGGGCTCTGTTCAGCAGTCACTGGGACACAGCAAGAAGCTCCAAGGAGGCAGAAGCCAGCTCAGATGAAGAGCTAGAGCTGAGCCTTTGTTTGTCCAAGGGCTGCTCCAGGGAAAAAGGAACCTTTCCTGGGCAGAACCACCTGTCCCAGTTACCAGCCTTCAGTTTGCAGCCAGAAGAGAGACTAATCCATTTCTCCCGTTCTGCTGGCAGGAGAAGAAAACTCTGAAGCCACCTGCTATGAATCCTTGCTAGAGGACCTGGGGAAACACTAGCCTGACCTACCAGGTAAGAGCCAGAGCCAGGCACCCACCTCACCTCCACAGAGGAGTCAGGGGTGCAGGCATGATTCCTGTTCCCACCTCAGCCCTTGTTCAGCACCTGTGGGACTGTCCCCTGATCCCACTGTGCTCCTTCAGGGCTGCTTATGGCTGTGGGCAGCGAGTGCATTCAGGCAGCAGGACCCCTCCTACTTAAGAGTGACAGCAGGGACCTGCTGCCCTTCCACCCCACATCAGGCAGAGGCCTACCCAGCTTGTCCCCTTGGCAAAGAGGGTCATTTCCTTGGAACAAACAGGGAGGGAAGCACATCAGGAGAAATTGGGAAACCCTCAAGTGTCTCTCCCAGGCTGTAGTCCCACAGGTTGGCAGTGCCTTGCTCAACACGTAATGGGCAAGTGACCAACACAGCAGGAAAACACAACTCTGGAAGGGCTTGGTTACTCCACAGATCAGCTGCAGCAGTTCTTGGGAAAGACCCAGAGGAGGAAGGGCTCCTCACAGAGGAGGGCTCAGCCCCACACCAGCATCCGAGCCAGGAACAGGACCACCTTACAGAGCAAGAGGAACTTGGAACTCAAGAACACCCCTAAATGAGGAACAGACCCATTACTGGTCTCTTCAGAACTGTAGCCCCCACCAGGGCCCAACCACCTGCCCAGGCACTTACTCCCACAGCACAGCAAGAGTGCTACTGAGCCCCTCTTCCTGGGATCCCCTGCTCCTCCCAGAGGTTCACACTACCACATCCCAAGCTGCACCCTGACAAACCAGGCAAACCCAGCACCACAGCCAGGAGGCACAAGCAGCATCCTCCTGCTTCAAGGTGGTCTCAAGTTGCTATGGCATGGCCTGCACTCCCCAGTGACAAGAACCTGCCCCTCCTTTCAACCCACCTGCACGGCAGCAGGCAGAGGAACGTGCATCCACCTGCATCACTGGATGGGTCTGCTTCCCACTCCATCACCACTCCAAAGTGGCCCTGCAGGGATTGTCACTGCAATCACCAGGAAAAGCTGCTCCAGAGACAGCCAGTCCCCACAAGAGCAGAAGCAGTGCTTTGCCAAGATGGGTCAAAGGCAGAACACACCTGCTGCAGGTGCTCTGCTGGTTCTCCCTAACAGCTTCTTCAGCCAGACCAGCACACCAACACCACACCAACATCAGTCTAATACTTCTTAAAGGGAGTTGAAAAACTTTGGAGTGGTTCCTCCCTGCTCACACAGGACAGCTCGGCACACAGAGCACTTGGGCTTTTAATCTCTGGCATCTACTTTTTCCCTTGGCTGTCTCTCAGGAGAACACAAGACACCCCTGATAAGGCCAGGCACAGCTCAGGACATCACCTACCAAGAACTTAAGATTGTGACACTTAGAAGGGGCAGGACTTTCAACACCAGCTTCCAGTATCTGCTAACAGCCTCTGCTGCCAGCAGCATTTACCATCAAGACCTGGATTTCCTCACAGATCCCAGCAAGGGGCTGAGAAGTTGTCCCTTATTTAACAGAGATTAAGAGGTTAAAAGACTCATTCTGCCAAGAAAATGCATCAGTTAAGCATCTGAAAAGTGTTGTGGTTTCACTGCTGTGCCACTAAAACTCCAGCTGAAGCCTCAAAATTCCCTTTTACACCAACATGAAGAACAGAGTGTCCTGCTGGAGGCCAGTCTGGGGGCAGCAATCATGAGGCTGTCCTGCCAAGGTGACTGTAAGAGGAAAGCAGCTGCAAACTTCACCTGATGCTAGTGACCTTGAGAACATTGCATAACCTGCTAAAGCTTTAAAGTCAGATCAGCCAACTGTATCCAAGTCCCACAGCCAGACAGGTCACACTCTCTTAGCTCTGAGGTCAGGACAGGTATTCAGGAAGAGGATATCTATAGAAAAGTAATTTGTTACTGAAAATGCTGTAGGACACATGTTGGCTTACCTCTCTCCAGCCTCTCCTCTGCCTGGAGGGCAGCCAGTGTCTGGATTTCTTTCTGTCAAGTCATGCAGGCACAGTCCTTGCTAGGCTGCACGGCCTGTTTGCAGGAAATACACAGTTGTGCCTTGTCCTTTAAGTGGCTGACACTGTTAACATTTTGGTAGCTTAATTTTAGCTTGAGAATTAAATAAAGAACATGCACAAGTGATAGGTCCAAATAAATTTTTATTTCTCTGTAATAAATACAGCACTATCTAAATTCTGAAGACCCTTGGGTCCAATCATTCCTTTCCTTCTCTACTAGTTCAGAAGTGAATTACCACTAGAATACTCCTGTCTGGTCAGTCTGCTCCCTCCAGCTCGCTCCCTGTCCGTCCTTCCACTCCCTGTGGATAGCAGGGCTCTACACCATGATCCTCTTCCCTACGAGGGGGCAAATTCTTCACAGGAGAGAAGAAACACCTACAGGGAAGAAGCACAAGTTCAGCATTAGGTACACGTTCCAGCAGCTGGAGTTAACAGCTCTCTCACCTGAGATGACCAGATCAAGACCTAACTACTGACTACAGCTTGTAACAAATGCAGCAGGAATTAGAGTATCAGCCAGGGAGAACAGCAGGCTTCCCATGGCAGCAAGAGTAGACCCTCTAAGAAGGTACCAACAGCCTCCCCACCTTCAAAGAGACATGGTCACAACCATTTCTCCTTCTCTTTCCAGCTGCCTTCTGCTCTCCAGGATACGGAAAAGACACAACTGTTTCCTACTTAAAGTCCTAAAGGGCACTATATCCCCAAAAGATCGCTTCTGCAGCCTTCAAAGCCTCTAAGGTGCTCCGCTGGCAGCAGTTCCGTCCTGCAGGGACAGGGCACACTCACCATTGCTGTACTTGCACTGCTTTAGAGCCTCGTTGAAGCCCTCGCATAAGGTCAGGTCTCTCTGGTTGGTAGCACACTCCAGGAACTGCTTCATCTCATAGTGGCAGGGTCCGTAGGGCGACTGCTGCATCACGGGCCGGGGCTCCTGCGGGCACGGGCCCGGTCAGGGGCGGCCCGGGGGCAGCGGCGCCTCTTCCAGCGCCCTCCCGTCACCTTGGGCGGGGGGCGGCTGTCTGTCCGTCCGTCCTTCCCTCCCTGCACGGCCCCGCTCCCCTCTCCCGCCGCCCCACGGCCACAGCCCCGCACCCCGCCCCGGGCCCGCCGTCCAAGGGCGGCCCAAGGGCACGGCCCGGCTCCGCTCGCACCTGGGCGGGCGCCGCCGCCTTGGCCGGCTCGGAGGAGCCGCCGCTGAAGACGCCGGTGATGGCGCTGCCCACGACGTGTCCCACGGCGGAGCCCACGGCCACGCCGGCCGCCGTGCNTGCCGAGCCCCCAGTACCTGGCGGGCGCCGGTGCCGCGGCGGGCCGAGACACGCTCCTACCGCCCCGCGCCATCGCTGCTCTGAGCGCCCCGCCCCGAGCGCCGCCTTAAGAGGAGCCGGCGCCATCACGTGCCGTGTGCGCACGCGCGAGCAGCCGGCCGAAGCCAGGGCCCCGCCCCGCTGAGGGAAGTCGGGGCTCGCGCGGGGCGCATGCGCAGAAAGCGCGGGGCCGAGCCCGCGCACCGCCCGCCCGCCCCCGGCAGAGGGCGCGCGAGGCCCGTCCGGGAACGGGGCGGGAGCGGGGAGCGATCGCGGGGTCACCGGAACACCCAAACACCCAAACACCGGCTCCGGGCGTTAACCCCGCACCGCCAACGCCACCGGCAAACTGTGTCCCCAGTTCCCTACCCACGCCACTTGTGAACACCCCCAGGTGGTGACTCCAGCGCTGCCCTGCGTAGCCCGTGCCGGGGCTGGACGACCCTTTCAGTGAAGAAATTTTCCCTAATAGCCAATCTGAACATTCCCTGGTACAACTTGAGGCCATTTCCTCTTGTCCTGTCCCTTGCTACCTGCGAGAAAAGACCGATCCCACCAGGCTTCATCCTCCGTGCAGGGTGCTGCAGAGGAGGGCAGCTCCCTGGGGACAGGTGCTGCGGATGTCGTGACAAAGGAGAGCTCCAGGGAGGGCGATGCAGTGACTTTGCAAATGCTCGGAGGATGCTTCTCCAGGTGTGGAGCAGACCAGAGCATGAAGGGGCTTGTTGGAATGGGCAATGAGCACGGCTTCTATTGCATGGGAGATGATGGAGTGGAGGAGAGGTGGATAATGAGGGGCTGGGAGAGGGAAGATGAACACTCCACAATTGGGGCAGAGAAAGGAGGATGCCAGGGAGGAGGGAAGGGAGGAATGATGTGGTCTAAGCCATTGGCCAGCACAACAATTTTTGCAGCAGCCCTCTGGATACAAACCAGGAGATCAAGGAACACTTTGCAAGGCGTGGACATTGTTGGGCAGTAGGAATCCATGAAAAGATGATGATGAGCCCTCAAATCATGAAGAGACAGGCTGGACGACGCCAGTTTTACCTTCAAACCAATTTCCTGACAATCATCTCTTCCCTGGCACCCCCGCTAGTCTCCAGGGCCTTTGTGGGTCCATGTCTCCTCAATGTCTCCCTGGAATGGGCCTTTTTGCCAGCTCCATCTTTGGATGTTCCTTATGCCCAGTGGAGAGAAATTTCAAAAATTGAGGATTCAGAAGTTGTCCAGGAAAAAAAATATCCCAGCTATGTTATGTCTCCAGGGCTGTGTTCGTACTTTCAGCAAATTATGAAAACCAGCTCTTTGGGCTGGTTCATTGACTGGCAGGAATTAGAGAGCTAAGTCACTGCAGGGCTGGCAATTAGCTGCTGTGTTAAGTGTTTTTGTAGAATCAAATTTCCAGCATGAGGGGAAGAGAAAAACGTTTGTAAAGCAAGCCACCCCCTCGGCACAGGAGCTGGGCGGGCAGGAGGGAGCTGCAGCTCCTACACTCCTGAGGAAAGAAAAGGATTGTTCCTCAAACAAACACCGTTTTGGTCTCCTCTTCTGAGGGGTAACACCCCCAAAGCCTTCCTCCCACAGCGCCAGGGAGCTCTCCTGGCCCGGGAGCTGCGCACTGCTTTCAGCTGCAACAGCAGCATTTTACATCCAGCGTTGGCCTGCCTGTCTTTTCCCACTCACAGAGAGGGGGCCAAGCAACTGTAAAAGCGGAGGAATGCCACTGGAAAGCCCCTGCCTCAGTAGCACCTGCACTTTTTCCTTCTCCCAGGTATGCGTCCTGGAGAAGTGCGGTTCCCTTCTTTGTGCAGCCCCGTCCCGACGAGCCATGAGTGCCTGAGGGGAAACAGAGGTCTTAGAGACAGGAGAGAAAAAGGGCAGGAGGGGAGACAAGGGTGAGCTCAGGGAGCCCCTCGCTGTGAGCAAACTCAGCTCTCTGTCCCCTCAGCTCAGCTCTCTGCTGTCACCATGTGAGCACGGTCGAGCCATCAGGGTGTGGGGCTGGGGCTATCAAACCACAGGCTCCTTTCCCTTCTCGGTTGTTCCTGGCCATAGGAAGAAGCTCGGCATGTGCTGGAGGGAGGAGAGGGCGGACTTGCAGGGGGCACAGGGAATGCCAGAGCTCCAGCCGTAAGAAATCAAGACTCATTAGTTCCACTACGCGCAGAACAACTTGCTGAAGGAGCCTGGGTTTCAAGCTGAGCGCGTCCCTCTAAGCTGTGTCTGGGGGACCCTTTGATTTGGTTAATTAGACGCAAAGTTTTTCTGTGCGGTGGGAGGCCGGGTATGTGCTGAGGAGCACAGCTACCCTGGGTTTACTAATGAGATAATTTATTGTGGCTGTCTGGGAGGCTGAGTGTACACAACTCCACCCGCGCACACACCACCCACCCCAAGCCCTCTGCTCCCAGCTGGAGAGTCCTCGGCACCGGAGGTGGAAGTACGGTGTCAGGTCTCCCTGTGAGAGCCCTGCCGAGGAGCCATCCTCCCAACTGGGGGCTTCTGCAGGAGAGCCTTATTTACGTCTAAATATCCTTGCAACGATTTGCACTGTTTGCCTGGCCAAACTTCCTAATTCCGCTATTTTTCAGCCTAAATTTGATCTTTGATTCAATCAAGTAGCTTCATTTTGTTTCTCTTTCCCCCTGCTCCAGTAGATCTCTCCTTACATAGTTCAAGTGTTAGGGCTTGCCTACGCTTGAAGGTTGACTCTGGATTTAGGGACATATAAATCTGAAAGGCAGTAACTAATTCTTGAATCCTTCTGGAAGGATTTACTCAAAACCAGTAATTTCTGAATAACTTGGTGCCCTGGCTGGCGAGTTCATCCTCCTGTTAGCAGCAGGAGCAGGTACGACCAGGTTTGTAAAAGGCAGGTCTGTGTTTTTTCAACTGCTTTCTCCCCATTGCTCTAAAAGGAGCTTATAACCTCCCCCTACAGAGCTTGCCTCACTTAAATCCTCACGCTGTCACAGTTGAAATGTGGCTACAAAGAGATCTAGGAATTCCCCAAGCATTTGGCTCTCAAGGGGTTGTTTCACAGGTAAGGAATGCAACACCGGCCTCCCTGCGTCTCCTACCTGTCTCTGCCCCTCCACCGGGCACAGAGCGGGGCTGGCTCTACCAGGCTGCACCTTCTCAGGGCGTTTGCTTAGGGGACAGTGACACCCACAAGTGTCCCGTTCCTGCAGAAGCCCTCTCCCCGCAGCCACGCCTCGCTGTGGGCACATCCTGCCCGGTCCCTGCCATGGGCCACCACCAGCGGGGAGCCATCCGGGGGTGCTGCTGGAGCCTCCTGCCTCCCGAGCTGCAGGTTTGCGCTTGGAGAACCCTAATTAGTGCATGCAGGGGCAGATCTGGGCAGTGCTCTGGGTGTACCTGAATTTAAGTTATTTAGGTTAACAGCAAATTGCACGGGATGATTGCTCGGGGATCTGGGCAAACTATTCAAAGCAGAAGAAAGCGTCTGATGAATTAGCCAATATTTTTGTTTGTGGACAATCCCCCAAAAAGACAGAAACAAAACCTCCAGTTCTTACCAATGTGTTTGCTACTCAAAATTACTCCATGAATCATTTGTGACTGAGTGTATGCAGTCAGTAGGTTTCTCATGTCCTCTTTTTATTTTCATCTTTCAGCTCCAGCTAATCTTAATTTTGCTTGTACCAAGTGGCTGATCTCAGTCCCCAAGTTCACTCAGAGCACTCAGGTCAGAAGGAAATATGCAAGAGCTACCTTTTTATCCTATACAGTTTTTAGCAAGCAGAGTTGCAGTCAAATAGTAATTAAAAAAACCAAAACCAGGCAAGCTGCTGCAACTAAACAGCATTCACAGATTTTTCACGAGCAAATGGCACACTTCCCACAGTCCTGCCTCATCACCATTCTCCAAGGGATAACAAAATAGCAGTGTCAGAGGCAGGTGATATTCCACGGCAGCACCACAGCAACGCGGCACACAGCCCTGTCTCACTCTGGATGCCACAGGCTTCGAGCACACTCCCCACACAGACGTGTCTTCCTGTCTGCATCCTCCCTCGGTTACTTTTTTAGCCAAAATACAATGCCCGAAACAAAGTGACTGTACTGCAGGAGTCGGAGATGAGCAATGGGAGGAAGAAAAAGCCGCAGTGTCTCACTGGAGGAGCTGCAGATGGCCAGACGTGACTGCGAGGGAAGGGAAGGCAGCACTCAGTGCCGTTTCAGCTTTCAAGTCTCGTGCTCCCAGGATCTACATGCCATTTCTTGGATGTGGTTTGCCCCGAGGGCAATCTCAACAGCTGTGAAGTTTCAACAGATGAACAGTGTAGTTTTCAATAAATTTCACCAAGCAAAGGAAAAGATTTTAACTCGTTCATGCTAGCCCACTTTCGGTCTGAAGGCTCTTCCAGACCCAAATCCACTCACGTCGTGAGTGTTTCCTGTTTGAGCCCCAGGCACACCTGAGCTACACTGCTGTGCTTCAGGTTTGCAGAGAGGTTTTCCCCATCAGAAGAGGCTTCTCTCAGCCATGCCCATGGGTCCTGGGAGGTGCAGGTACATCCCTACATTTACCTGTGCCACTTGAACCCACTCTGGTGGAGGAAGGTACCCAATGTGAATGCCCTCAGCTCCTGGTGGGGAAAGGAGAGGCAGTGGAAAGACAACTTTTCCAAATCTCCTTGTGGCAACTACATCTTGGAAGTTCCATTTCTTTTGTTCTCACACATCCAGAAGTGGGGCTTGTGCTCTCGGAGTCATGTTCTCATCCCAGCTGAAGGCTGATGCCATTAATTGTAACTGAAAGAAGGGCTTTAGTGTTCCCAAATTCTTCAGTCGGAGAAGTCAAGAAATTACCTCTTCCAAAACACATCTGGTGTATCCTCAGATCACAAGGACAATTACTGTGAATTCACCTGCTGTACTCAGGACAAGACAGCAAACTTGAGTCCAGAGGTAAAAAGCCAGCTAAAAAGCCAGCACAGGTTTTTTTTGGTGTATGTCTGGGGAATCTGAGCAGTGAGACTGTGACCTTTGCTGCCTCACCTCTGGCTGGGATCTGTCAAGCGGTTTCAGGGAGTCTGAAGCAGCGAGCTCACACCCCTTGCAGGAGATAACAGTGCTGAGTGGGCCTTGGAGGGATCTCACACCTTTACAGGCTCCCTGCTTCACCTGTCAGTGCTTTACCTTCAGCGTCCAGGCCAATGGGCTCGGGGCTTAGCATTTCCTCCTCACCCAAACGTCTGCCCAGAGGCCATTCCCTTCTGCTCCTGCACAGCTGCTCCCTGGCTGCTCTGGTTCCCCCTCTCTCTGCAGACAGACAGCAAACATCTCCAGAGAGCTGCCCCGGGGGTTCCCCACACACAGCTCCGGGGCACTGACGGCTCCCAGGCGACTGTAGTGAAACAACACGAGACCAACCACAGAATCAAGGATGGGGTTTGTGTGTAAGGCAGAGGTGCCCATGAGCTTTGGGAGGCTCGTAGCACCAACCCATGAACAGCTACTGCTTTGAACTGTCTCCCCACATCTCCCCCTTCCCAAGTGGAGGCACAGCTTGTATGGCAGCCAGAGAGATCTTGTGAGGTGCTGCAGCCTCTACACAACAGTTCACAGACACCTGTGATTTGGGGTCTTTTGTCCCAGCTCTCCAAATGTTTCACGAGTTTTAGTCACCACATTGCTCTCCCTGTCCTACTGAGGCTCCCCAGCCGTCAGCTTCCAACAGAAATTTCTTGGACAGGAACTAAGTATTGGATCCCATCTTTTCCTTCCTGTAAAAGAGGCCAGTGGTATCTCCTTTTTGCATGGAAAGTCAGTAACCCTTGCAAATGCACAGGGCAGCCTGGTTGTGCACTCTGATTTGTCATGATTTCTGCTGAAATGCTTTTCTTTCAGTTGGCATCTCCACTAGAGTGCTGAGCTCAGCGCAGGGTCCATCCATCCATGGGCTCCTCCATAGGAAGACTGCAAACATCCTCTTCTGTATGAACAGCCTGACCTTCTGAAAAATCCATAGTCTGAGCAAACCTCTCAGCTCTCTGGAAAGGCTGGACACTGTGTATGCCATGCTGGATTCATTCCCAGCCTTGTGCAAGCTCTCGTGGTACTCTTTTGAGATGGTTCTTCAGAGTCTTCAGTGTGGTCTCTGGGTGCTTCCCTGGATCTGAGGCTTCCACAGTGAGTTTGTGATAATGCAGTCTCAGAGTTCAGCAATTGCAGCCCAAGAGAAAGTGGGAAAACACTTTGGGAACTTATCTCTGTCACTGTCCAACCAATTTATTCCAGTGACATTTGCTGGTAGCAGTGCAGTGTGTCACACACAGCATCTAGGGTAGCATGAGCTCTGAATGGCAGGACATGGCATCACTGCTGCACAAAGTAACTGCTGGGAGAGGCACTTTGCATCCCAGAGGGAGCCAGGAGTGCGCTCACACCAATAAAACCCATACTTCTGTGCTCTCTCTTCCTGGACATCTCCTCTGCACTGAAATTGCTTGCTCTCCTGTCTTTTTTCCCCCTGGCTCACATCCTTACTGCCTTCACACGGCTTTATTCAATCAGAGCCCCGTGTCTGACTGGTTCTGCTCACCCAGCACCAACCAGCCCCTGAGTGCAGCCACCCCATCCCACCGAGATGTGGGGAGCACTCTCTCCTTCCTGCTGCTGGCCCTGGCTTGCCAAGCTGGCCTGCACATCCTGGGGACAGACACCTCTCTCTTGCCAAAGGCAAACACACCCCATGGGACGATGCCAGAGCAATGTGGAGGGGCAGGAGGGTCCCAGCAGCAGCGAGGCTGTGCCGAGAGGAGCCGGGGGAGTGGTACCTGTTCCAGGGAGGTGAGTTCAGCAGCGTTTGCTGAGGAGGGGGGGAGAGAGGGAGCTGAGGGGCTTGGCTGCTCCGAGCAGAAACGTGCGTGAAGAAAAGCCTCGACCCACACCCTGAATTCCACAGCTCGATTCCAGGGACAGGGGGAGGGAGAGAGGACAGGACGGGACATTTCCAGCAGACCTGCGACTTGTTCATAAAAGCCTCATCTCACCAGCCCTGTCTGCCTCCTCCCCCATCGCCTCCACCGCTCACGCTGGGTTTTATTAATGCAGTTCCCCTCAGGCTAGAGGGAATCACATCCCAGGAGACATTCCAGCCTCAGATCAGCTTCGGAGGGGATCACAGGGAGCCAAGGCTGGGGGACGTTTCACCAGGACGTTTCATTTGCGGAGAGCTGGCAGGTTGGGAGCGCTGCAAGACGACACTAGCAGCCTCCTTATCAGACACTGAGCAGCCGCAGGCTGGAGTCGAGCCTCTGCTCGGCGCTGTGTCCCAACCACTTCTATTTTGTCCAGGCTGCTAGAGGGAAGCTCTTCCCCTGGGCTCTGCTGGGTGCACGGCCGGGCGCAGGGAGGCTGGGCAGGGAGCCTGTGCCTGTTGCTCAAGTGGGCACACTGTTGGTGACGTGTGCCCGGGTCGGGTCAGCAAGGGCTCAGCCCGGGGTCCGCAGCCTTCCCCGAGCACCGACAGGGCCTCAGCTGCCGGCTCCTCGCCACCATCGCACCCTGCACCAGTCAAGACCAACACCTTTCGCCAGGAATGGGAGCTGGCTCCCCGGCGTCTGGCTCCCCAGGTGAATTGTGGTGTGCCCTGAGCCTACGCCAGGAAAATGCCAGCAGATGAAACTGCATCTGAGGCCAAGAGACACGAAGATGGATGTGTTTTCCTCGCCTGGCTTATCTCGCAGGCAGTGCTTCTCACCGGAGCCCGGCACTGTTTGTGTGCGCTCGGCTCCTGGCACGGGGGCAGGAGATGATTAGACAACAAACACTGTGGCGGAGCTCTCCCGAGCTGCAGCCTGCCCCTGCCCTGCCGAGACCACGGCCCGGCAGGGAGCCGCTCCTCGGGGGCCAAACCCCAGCACGGAGTCCCAGGGCAGAGTCCCAGCGCTGGCTGCAGCTGCACTGGGGCTGCAGCGGGAGAAGGGGCAGGAAGAGCCGCAGGATCCCGCAGCCGCTCGGGCACTGTGTGAGCTGCACGGGGGACGAAATGTGGCTGTCTCTGTGCTCCCCCAGGGACCCTTTCCTTGACTGGACCCCTGAGGAGTGCAGTGCACCTCTGCAAGGTGAGGGGCAGGACGGTCCTGCCACCATCTCCCTCGTTCCTAGGTCAGAGGGAGCAGCAGTGCCTGCCCAGCAGCCCTGCAGGCACTCGTGCCCCCTGCCCAGGGGCTCTGCTCCACATGTGCCCCTTGTTTTCATAAGGCCATTACATCAAGCAGATCACAAACTCATCCGACTTTGCACCACTGGGTTCAACCCAAAATTAAGGTCAAAGAAAGGAGAGTTTGAAGGGCAAAATAAAATAGATGTAAAATGAGTAGTAGCGAATCAAGCAAGACTTTCTGGAAATTCGTAGTGAGACTGACCTAGTTAAGCTGAAGTCTGGAAAACTTTGGTGCTTTCAAGGTTCACTGTTTGGATCTAGGACAGCCTGCACAATTCCAGCATTTCCATTTAAAATATTTTAAAAACCCCAAAAGAGATTTGAAGCAAAGCACTTTGCTGACCAACATATATTTTTACGTATTGCTTTATTTTACATATTTACTTTACCTTTCCACTTGCGAGTCCAGGCCCAAAGGCCAAGTTTCCACTCCACAACTTCTTCTTGCCCACTCCCCATGCCCATGTCTTGGGCTGCCAGCAGAGGAGGAGAACTGGGTAATTCAAAAAGTACTCCTGATCAGTCGAGTTTACACGGGCAGTTCACTGCACACGACCCCCAGCCTTGTTTGCAGCTACCATCACCTATACAAACACCCACTTTGGCTGCTCAGGAGAAAAATAAGGTGCCAGGGCCGAAGAAAAGGGGAGTCCCAAAAGCAAGAGGTGAGAATAGAGATTTGCCTGGTGGGGATGTGTCCCCATTTGTCACCCACTGAGCAGTGATGCTGGAGACATCAGTTCATGAGGTTATCTCCTACAGAGAGAGGAGGAAAGACATTAGAGAAGAGAAATCAAAGGGGTTTCTCTGTGCTGGGAATTTGGCTCCTGGACCCTCTTCCAGATGCTCAGGGAAATGCCCAGGAGGTGTAAAGCTCCATGCTGACTTTGCAGGGAACCTAAAGCCAGGTCCCCAGCCACACAGAATACAGCTGTGAAAGTCACACCAGGGAGGTGGCAGGAAACAAAGGACTTTGGACAGACAGGCTTAATCCATTTAAATTCAGTTTCTCTCTCACTTCCCTCCCCTTTCCCCTTCTCTCTCATCAGATAGCTCTTCCCCCACCTCCTGTCAGTCCGAAGTGCCTTCCAGCAGTTTCACATCCAAGTGGCCCGTGGGCTGAGAGAGTTATTCCACCTCTCCGCTGCTCGCAAAGAATCAAACCTGCTGTTCTCTTCCTCTTGCACAGCCTCTTTCCACCTAACATCTGCTGGGCTGTGGAGAGAGGCTATCCCCAGCTGGTGGTTCCTGTTGAGACTCACATTACGATGCTGCTTTGCCTGCCCGGGTGTTCACAAGGCCCTCCTTGTTGGGAAGCCTTAGGGGAGTGGGAGAAGAGCTAATGCTTGTGGTCAGAAGGACTTGGAAAACTCATGACAGCTCTGCCACTTGCTAGGACTGGAAGGCCCTGAACAGATGCTGAGCAATTAGGGCTATGTGTGGGGATGCTCTATCAGCAACATTAGGGACCACTGGGACCTCTCGGCCATGAAAGTGTCCACTGAACTCCTGCAGCCATCACAAGAAGCCCAAGTTTGGCTCCAGCCTGGCAGGAGCTGCAGGAAAGCAAGCAGACAGTGCCTGCACTGAGAGATGTCAGACTGTTGGCGCTCTGGGGCTGGGGTGAGAGCCCTGTGCTCATCTGCCAGCAGCCTCTGTGCATCCAGCAGGCTGCAAACAGGCAGGGATGAGGGCTGCATGGACAGGATAGGCAGGGGCTGAGTGAGTTCCAGCACAGGAACACAAGCAAAAAGGACTTCTGCAGGCTGCACACAGGGCCTTCTGCAGGAGGTGAGCACACGAGCCCCCCGAACACCCAATGGGCTATTTTCCTGCTGCTAAACATCTATTTGCTTGGCTGGGAAATATCTGTAATCCCAAACACACCATGCACTTTCTTTTGTGTTAAGTGCCTTGGCAGGAGCCAGCAGTTCTCACACGCAGTTCCATCTCTGCAAGGACTGAGTTTCCCAGAACACCCCCTTTAAAAGTCTCCCTTTATTAAGAAGAGCCAAACTGCCTGTTGCTGCCTTACAGGCTGCTCCCATGCCTCTCTTCACTTCCCCAGGGCTCCACTGCCATGGGCTGGAAAGCACTGAGCTCCCAGAGACACCAGCATTAAAAGAAAAGACACTAAAGAAAAGAGAGACAAAGGCAGGAAAGCCTTTTTTCACTGGGACCCAGCTGTCTGGCTCAGAGAAAGGCAAGAAAGTAGGGTCTGCTCTGCATTCCTGGGGCACAGCCAGAATAACAGCAGAAGGGTAAATTCCACAGCGCAAAGTGTTTTTCCCTACTTCCCTATCCCCTCTTACAAATAAGGCCTCGGAGATACGCTGAACATGGTGCTCTGGTGCAGGGACATCTTGCTAACAGCCTGCAAGTTAAACACTGCAGCACCTTCCAAAGCCAGCCAAGACCAGGCTCTTTCTTCTCACATCTGCTTACCGTACCCAGTATTTACATCGTCAGTATGGTTCCCATAAAACTAAACATGAACAACTGATCACAGACAAATAAAGCAGTAATAGAGTCCGGGACGTCAGGAAGCCTTACCCACTCCCTGCACACCAGCCCAGGCAGCTGGAGATCAAAGTTTTCTTATTTGCAATACATTTCTTGAAACAATTTTCAGCTAAACTCAGTCTGCAGAGGAGATGCTGACACAATCCAGGGCTTCTCCCATAGAAACAGGAACCAAGAAACCAGATCTGTGCATTGCTGCCTCCATCGCCAGGTGGCTGAGCAAATGGAGAGGGCTTTGGCATCTCCAAAACGGGGAGTTGTTCCCTTCTTTCCCCTCCCTCAGCATCCCTCTCAGGAAAAGCCTTCTTGCAAAGGGTGAGTGAAGAGTTTGAGTGAAAAATTGAGTGAAGCAGACCCCTGCACAGGCAAAGCAGGGGTGCAGACACATTTAAACACGGATATGAGCCACTCCCCATGGGGACTGGAGTGGTCTCCACGGGCACTAAGAGGATTGGTTTTAGTCCTTGGTACCCTTAGGCAGGAGAGGTGAAAGATACCTTTAAAGGGACCCGTTTGAAGCCATCCCAAGCCAGACAGGACCCGGTTGCACGGAGGCCGGGGGCCGGTGCCGGGCAGGCGTGGGAGGGGGGTCCCGCCCCGCTCCGCCCCCGGGGGGGTGGCGGGGCGGAGCGGACGGCAGGGGGGGGACCCCCCCTCCCGCGATGCCGCCGGGCCGTGTCCCCCCGGCCCGTACAGCCGCGGCTCGGGGAGAACAAAAGGCAGGAGCGGGAGGAGGCGCGAGGAGGAGGGCAGGCGGCCACGGTGGGGGGATAAAAGGCTCAGCGAGGACCCCCCCTCCTCCTCTGCCCCATGTCCGAGCCCGCTCCGCCGCCCGGCATGGCCCGTCCGCCGCTGCCCGCCGCTGCCGCCTTGCTGGCCGCCGCTCTGCTGCACTGCGCGCCCGCCGCGCCCGCCCGCCGACACAAGCCGGTGAGTCGGGACCATCCGGTGCCTCCCTCCGTGTCCCCCGCCGCTCTCCGGTGCTGTCCCAAGGGCGATATCTCCCCGGCAGATCCTCCGCTGAACGGGACGAACCGTCTTCCCCCCACCGCTCCATCCATCCCTGAGCCGCACTCGGGATGCCGGCACGGGCAGCGCTGCCGGGAGTCACCGGCCGCGGAACGGCTGCCCACGCCGCGGCGGTGCTTCCCGCTCCGCGGGCTCCTCTTGGCTTGGTGGGGGAGTTTCCACAGCCGTGTTCCCGAGGGGAAAACGGGGAAGGAGAATTTGGGAGAGGACACGGCATCCCCCGTGCTTTACAGGCAGCAGAGCACTCGCTGCTGCTCAAGCACCCCCCGCACGCTGTGCTGGCAGTTCCGAGAAGTGTTAAGGGGAGACGAGACTAGAGGGATGAATCAAAGGCGCAGGCAGGAGAGGAGCAGCAGGGCTCTTTCTTCCTGCATATGCATGCCCGATCCCGGCACCTGGGACGGAGCTGCGAGCAGCAGGGACTGCGGCTGCCAGAGAAGAGCAGCGGCGTTCGAGGGATTTGGGGGACGAGAGAAGACAGAGAGCTCCTTGTGCTGGGAATGTGTGTGTGCGTAATTGGGTTATTATAGACATGCGCTTCGCTGATGTGCCATAAAATAATAACAGAGCAAATGCCCAGTAGCAGCCCAAGGGGATTAGTTCAGGTTCTGTCGATGGTTTTATTATCAGCTCTGTCATCTGAGTACTTTCTAACTTGGCTGCTAAATATGCTGTGGGCTGGGACTTGGCACAGAGCAGCCTTGGCCCCCAAAGTGCTTGCGTTATTCCGAATGAAATGTCACTGTGCTTGGCTCCGCTCTGCCTCCGGGGAAGGTGAGGCCAAGCACTCGGTGGTGGCACTCTGCACTCCAGTAATGACTGCTCTGAGGACTTCAGTCCTATCCGAGTGCAGCAAGTGGTGGGCTGGGAGGGCAGAGCTCCACCTGCATAAAGCTGGAGACCGCTGGTTCCTGTGGGACATGGGCTGGGCTGGCAGGTGACTCATCCTCTGTCGTGTGCAAGCTGTGAAGCTGCTGCTCCTGGAGGAACCTGCACAGCCTCTGGTCCTGGTCTTGCTGCCAGCAAGGACCTGCGTGGGATCCTGGGGGAAGGGAGAGACAGCTTGGGTTTCACACCGTCTGAGCCTGAGCCCAGTCCAGCTGCCATGTCACTGTTCATCTCCTTTTGCCAGCACTCACAGCTGCTGATGGACTGCAGAGGTTTCTGGGGCTCAGCTGGCTTGGCCAGTACCCCTTGAAGTGGGGAGTACACCAAATTGCTGAAGAGCACAGAGTTAATGCAGGGGGCCAGGTCTATTCAGACTCCTGGTCCATCTAATCCGCTATCACACTCCAGAAGGAGGTCCCCCCAGTCGGCAATCTGCCAACTGAGAGATGATTTCTCTTCCTCATCCTAAGTTAATGCTCTGCACTGTGAGTGCTAATACTTTCCTCTTGGCTGGAGTAACTCGCGGTGATACTCCTACAGGTATGTTTTGTTCAGGAATACCTTACGCTCGCGTGTTTGTCCAGCCATGTGGGGCTCGGGGTTTCAGACTGATGTGTTCGACTCTGTCTTTGCAGAGATGGTGGCTGCATTGGTTTGGGTTGGAAATGGACAGGCGATTTCCCATCCTTTGAAACAGCAGTTCTGTCATCCCAAATAGCTGCTTTTTTGGGTTTCTTTCTGGTGTCAAGGCTTCTGAAGGTCATTCTGCTGCCTCTGAGGTGAAGCCAGTTTTACTTGGGGGTTGCTCTCACACTCGATGTAAGTTGGCAGCAGTGCACCCCATTCCTCTCCTGGCTGGGGCACACGTGAGTGCAGGACAGCTGCGGTGGGACTGCTGGGCTGACAGAGGCCCGTGGCCTCAGTCTTTCTCTGCTCTCTCTTACAGAGAGCTGTGCCACGCCATCACGTGTTCCCTTCTCCGACTACTCTGACTCTGCTGCACAAAGGGATGTTTCCCTAATGTCTGACAGCAGCTAATTTCCTGTCTGGGCACCTTTTGCTGTCAGGTGATGAATGAGAAAGGAGCCAAGGGGCTGAGCCGGGAAAAGAGATTCACACTCCTACGAGACAGACCACAGGACATCCTCAAGCTGTGCTAGTATGTGGGGTAGGCAAGGACAGCCCTAGGTGCAGGAGTATGCTGCACCATGGCTGTTTGTGCTCCAATAGCGAGTCACAACAGCAGCAACTGAGAGGAGAGGGAATCAAGGGCTAAGATTCATTTTAAAGCCAGACTATCGGGCACGTTGCAGAAGGGCTTGTGTTCTTTGAGGCAAACTCTGTAGAGCTCCTTCACTTTTATATTAATGCCTAAAGAAAGAAAGAGAAAACTGAGAGCAGAATAAAGACTGTGTCTGGTGTCCACTGTAAAACTTGAGAACAAAAGATCTGCAGTCCTCAGGGCTGTGCACGCGCAGACACTGAATTCCTGCATTGCTTTCGGCTCCCCTGGGAAATCAAAGTCAGTCCATTTGCTCAGAAGGTCTCTCTCCATGGAGAAGTGGTGGGCACCCTCCCAGCTACCAACATAATCCATCAGGAGTCCTGCAGCTCTCACCCTGAACACGGCAGGTTCCCCTCTGGAAGCAAGGTGCTGCCTTCCCCGCAGCCCCTGCCTGCCTTGCTCTGGGCTCCAGCAGCTCCCGCAGGAAGGGTTTGATTTGCACTCTTTGGTCTGGCTATTTAAATCCTGCAGTTAGTGTTGGGGTAATTTTAGGCATGTTTATCTTCTGCTCTTGGAGAGACTCAAGACACATGTAAGCAGTTATTCTCCAGCGGGTTTGTTGTGTTTGTGCTTCCACATGCAGCACACATGCACACCCTGCAGTGTGACAAGACTTGGGGGTGCTGCTGACAAAGCAGATCGGGGAGGGAGAGGAGAGAAGCACTTTGGGGAAGATCCCCCTCTCCAGTTTATGTTGCACTTGCTTCCCCCACTCTTATCAAGCCCTGGCAACATTATGGGGCTCTGCAGAGTAAAGGATGCACTGTGTAGGAGTCGTTTGAAAAGAATCTTCTGTGGAAAGTTGTCCTGCAGAGATGCTGGTCCTTTTTCCTACTAAGTAGCTTTTTCCTACTAATCCCAAATATACGGACAGGTAAATGAAGGGTTTGTGGGAATTCTTGCACCGGGGATGGCTCAGCTTATAAAGTGAATAGAAGCACTGCTGAGTCTGCACATAGCTGCCCAGCAAAATGAAAAGCAGAGCTTCAGGGGTTCACTAAGGGCCACAGACATGTTTTTAGAGGTTCACAGAGATCCTGGTGCAGATAGATGAGTCCCAGAAAGGACAGGCAGGTGACCAGACTTCCTTCTCTTAGTGGATTTGGGCAGGAGAGAGGTACTGATAGCTTATGGCTCCCCTTAGCTTGGATGTAACTGCACAATGAACAAAACATCTCAACCCCTTTCCTCCCCTGCCAGGAGTGTGCCATATCCTAGAGCAGTTTCTTCATTTCAAGGGGATTTCTAGGTTATCAGATTAAGGGCTCTTGAAACCTTTTGCTATGTCAGCATCCTGGGGCTTGTTTGCTCTGTAAGTAGTCCTGTTTCTGGCAAACTGTTGCTTGGGTGACACCAGCAGTTTGGTTGTGGTGTTGTTGATGGAATAGTCTCACAAACTGTCACATAATTAAAATGTCTGATAATAAAAAGTCCCGCAGTGTTTATTCATTTGCTTTCTCTTGTTACAGCAAAGCCTAGTTCTTCTCCTTCTGTCTGTGGGCATAAACATTTGCAGTCCGTAATGTTTCATGTTCCACGTTGCTTAGGAAAAAATAAACATTTTCCTTTTTTCATTGCCAACAACAGCTACCACCAAGTAATCCGGAAACAAACTGTCAGGCCCCAGGAGGTAGTGCTGGATGGTGCCATGGAGTATGGGAAGTGAGTGGAGGGGAACATCCAACTGTGTGTGCACGGCCAGGCACTGCAGCAGCTCCCGTCTGGCCTCAGCCTTTGTGTTCTCCCTGGCTCTGTCTGCAGTGGGACCGGGCCACAGCCCAGCATGCAGGAGCCAGTCCTGTAGCAGAAGTATTTTGTGTAAGCAAAGAATTCACAGAAGGATTGGGAGACTCTGCCTTGTTCTGGGGGAGGCAGAATCAATAAATCTGGTGGCTTTGCCTAGGCATTGTTTCCATTAACAGTGCCTTGACCAGGAGCACATAAGCTCAGGGTTAGACCAGACCACAGTCATGTTTCTGCCATGAAATTTCAGCTGCAGCATTAGCACCTTCCCAGCCCAATCTGCTCCTGGAACACAACCTGAGTAGAATGAAGCTGGTTCCAGTTTTACCATTAATTATCAGCTGTAGCTGCGCTTTCAAATCCACCCCCTGCAAATCCATGCTGGGCTGAGATGCAGGCTGGACAAAATGCTGTCTATGCATCAGGAGAACAATGCTGATCTCAGGCAGGAACATTGCTGTTAAGGGGGTGCAGAGCCCATAGGGGACATAGACACCCCACAGTGGACAAAAACGGGGTGAGAGAACTGTCTTACATGAGAGCTGCGAGAAAAAGCATCTCTGCTGTCCTTCCCCACTGAAATAAGGGCAGGAGTGCTCTGAGGTGCAGGCCTGTAGGTAGGAGGAGGATAACGCTACTAGCCAGAGAAGTAGCAAACACCAGGGCCTTGACAAACACTCTGAGTAACAAAAGGAGAAAGCAGAAACAGAAGCAATGGAAAAGCAGCAGCAGAAGGGACAGGGAAGTGGAGACAAAGTCCATGAACTCATTCCCCAACATAAGAGGAAACAGCCCCAGTGACAGGGGAAGCATCCAAAACTGATGGGATTCATGTTGTAACTTGTCCAGTCGCTCCTGTCTGACAGGGAGAGGGGTCTCCTTTCATGTCCATGCCACAGAAGCAGCCAGGAGCCCAGGTAATTAGGTACACAAGAGAGGACACAAGTTTAAGTTCAGGGCAGGCAGAGGAGGATGGACCCAGGCAGAGGAGAGCCGTGGGTTTGTGGGTACCAGGCATCAGTCTTGTGCTTATTTAGACACGATGTTGCTGATACTCCACTGTAGCTGTGCTGCTCTGGCTGCTGCTCCTCCTGGGAGCTCTGGAGGGTGAGTGCTGCCCAACACAATGAGGTTAAAGATGCTCCTGGCTCCTGGGGATGGCTGGAACACTTCCTGGGAAGCTTGGCTGGTGTTCATCTGGCCCCAGAAGACCCAGAGGTGATGGCTGTTGTATCACAGCACTTGAAGGCTGATAAAGCTGTGAGGAACTGAGTGGGCAGCCTGTACCTCCGCTGTGGTTTCTGCTGTCCCATGGGATCTGTCCATTCCCTCCTGTTCCCCCACAGCCTTTCAGTCACAAGGCTGCAGGAAGAGGCACTTTCTTTGTGAGGAGCTGTGACCAGCCTGCAGCACAGCCTGCAGCACAGCCCTCTTTGTGTACAGCTTTGCTCCTCTGCTGTCCTCACTGCCCTCAGCCCTTAGTTTCAGGCCTGGAATCCTCTCTGTTCTTATGCTGTGTTCACATTTTACTGATCAGTCTCTGTTGCAAAGCCCTGGCCTCTTCCTTGACTACAAACCAGCTGTTCCCATGCCCAGCAGCCACCCCAGCTGTGGGTTATACAGGGAAGGGCAGTGCAAGTGGCTGCACACCCTCAGCCAGAGGCTCAGCTCTGTTTTGCATTCTGCTGGGACAAACCCTCTCCTGGGCTGCAGAGGTTTTCCTTTGCTTTTGTGTTCAGTAATCCCTTCCCCTCTGCTGGTAGGATGGGACAAGTAGGGATGCTCTGATAGGTACCCAGCAGCCAGGGCCCTCCTCCCCTCTCCTCACAGGTCTGTAGTAGCTTCAGCAGCAGCACAGCCCTAAGTGAAGCCCTAAGCAATACAGGCGGGGCATGGTACCACAGCTCACAAAACAAAGCAGGATCTCCCCAGGAGAGGGTGGGCTCAGCACCGGGTGGGAAGGATGCAACCTTAAGTGAGCGGACACGATATCTAATCCTTGGGAAGTGCCTGCAACAAGGTGTGTCCAGCTAAGGAGACCAAAATCTCCAGCCTGAGTGTCTCCTGAGCATTGTTTGGCAAGTGGTTTCTGCCTGTCACATTTCCCTTTGCCGGCTGCGCCTGCAGTGGCATTTTCCAGCCCTTTCCTGCCATGGTCCTAACGTCAATGCGGTGGCGACGGGGGGAGAGTTACTGTTTGTGCAGGGGCACACAGAGGGCAACAGGGCAGGTCTTGCCTCCTGCCTCCACCCAGAGCCATTCACAGGACCACGCTGTGCCCCCTTCTGGGACTGAGTCTCTGCAAAAGGCAGGAGGAGCAGGGAGGGTCCTGGTAAGGCAGAGTGGGGTTTGGAAAGCTGGGATTCACAACAGTGGCCTTGAGCTAACCAAAGAGGAGAGAGAAAAGCTGTCTCTGGTCTGCCTCTGAACATGGGATTCCTCAGGGCGAGAAGGAAACAGGCAGCTTCTCCTCTCTCTGCTCCTGGTCAGAGGAGAGTGATAATCTCCAGTTTAAGCCAGTGGCCCCAGCCTGTAAGGCAACTGCCCTTCCCAAGAGAGGGGTGTGCATGGCATCGTAAAGACAAAAAAACAGGAGTAAGGCATCTGGGTCAGCCTCAGCCCACTCACCTACCAGAACAATTCTCGAGGGTTTCCCAGTGCTCCTAGTTCCTGCACTTCCTGGCCTTGGAAAACCAGATTCATTCATCATCCCAACTCCTCAGCTGTCAGGACCTGCCTCTGGTGGCAGTGGGTGCTCCTGAGTGCACCCAGGAGCAAGGGGCTGAGTGGCCCTCCAAGCTGTGCTTTGGTGACACAGCTGCCGTTATGTGCTTCAGTGTCATTGGGGCTGAGAGCAACATGTTGGCCAGAACATGAACTTTGTCAGCTTCTCCTGCTGGCTGTCCTTTGCAGGCAGTAGCTGCCAGTCCAGGCAGGGTGCCAGGTGGCTCTCAGAGAGCTCCTCTCAGAGAGACAGGTACCTCTGACCTGGCAGGGCTCCAGTGTTGAGCAGGAGCAGCCTGGTGCAGAGTCCTCTGGGCAGGCCAGCCCATACTCCCTCCTCCCACTAAAGCATTGAATGGATGCTCAGTGCCATGGCTGGTGCCTTGGATAGGCTTTGTTGTTCAGGATGTAAAAAGGCTTTCTCTCTTTGCATGTGTTGCTGCTGCAGTTCCTGTGGTGTGTGAAAGTGCACTGGGACACCAGGATTGTATCGATGGTTCTAAGGCAAAGGCTGGCAGGTGCTAAGCCACCAAGGGTGTCTGTCTGTCTGGAGAGGACAAGCCAGCAGACTAGTGGTGACAGACACAAGAAAAGCCTAAAGTGATGTGTGGACACCTAAACTGCACCTTGTCTGACCTCCCTGGCTCACCTGTCCATCTGTGCATCGCTCAGAGGCACAGGGCCACTGCAGAGCTGGGAGCTCAGTAGCGGAATTAATGCCAAGGTCTTCACACTTCATTCCAGCCCGCATGAATGGGCTCATTGTAGGGAACAGAGTGGTGGCAGCACGCAGATTACACGGCATCATGGCAGCTCTGGCATCGTGCCATCCTGACCTTTGTGTCCCTGGCAGGGCAGCCAGGAAATCTGGCCTGGAAGAAGGCAGCTCTTTGCAGGGGAAGAAAGAGCATGCCTAAAGCCCAGGTCTTCCCTCTGGAGCCTGTGGGACAGAGCCTGCCTGTCCAAGTAGAGATGCACCTCTGCTGCATCTGAGCTCCTCCCGCTGCTCAAACACCTTTAAAGTTGCTGCCCAAAATCAGGCAAAAGAAATCTGTGTTTGGCCTTCTGCAGCACAGTGACATGGACCAAGCACCTCTCACACCACATGCCTCACAGCAGGTTGGAGATGACACCTGGGTTGTGTTTCATGATGGTAATATTGTCCTGCTGTCATGTGGGAAACCAGTGGAAGTCAACTAATTAATTGTCAAGAGAAACCTTGCTTTTCCAACTAAGTGTGGAAGAGCCCAGGAGATCCTATCCCAAGCAGAATCACAGGTACAGTGAGGCAAGGGGATATGGCCCAGTGCTTCCCTCAGGCAGCGATAGGGGCTGCAGGGACAGTCATTGCTGCTCTCTGCTCCATGGGCTGGGCTGTCACCCCCAGATCCCTGTGTCCTGCTCTGCCATGTCCACTGGCCATGCTCAGAGCCTGCCCACAGTGCCAGGACAGCAAGAGGACACCACGGAAATGACAACAGGGAGCACGACTGCCTGCTGGGGACTAAAAACTTCCTCCCATTAATATCACCTTTACACGGGACCAGGAGGGAATAAAGGATGTAGGGCAAAGGGGGAGAATTTACTCCCAAGTGATTTGTTTTATACTTGAAGGGTCTGGTTCTCATCCACAGCTTGCAAAAGTATTTCCTGCCGGCCAGCTGCCAAGGAAATGTGGACCAAAAATAGCCCAGTGCTTAGTGGGTGCCATGGCATGACACAGTGCCTCCCAGGTGCAACCCAGCCTCAGAGCAGCAGAGCCCAGGGAATACGGCATGTTTGTGGGGAGCAGTTTGTGCCCTAGCAGGGGGGAAACAGCCCTGAGCAGAGGTGGAACTCAGTGCTGCAGGACTGCTGTGGGCAGTTGTCCACCACTGCAACAGGAAGAGTCTTCACGGACACTGAAGTCATGGTTTTGCTTTTGCCTTTTAGGACGTGTCTCAAAAGCATCACACCTGGAAGGAGCAGGCTCCTTGGCTGTCTGCCTTGGGGAACGCTGTGGGCACGGGTGTGCCTGCCAAGGGCTTCCCTGTGGGTGCAGCTGGGCAGGCGGCTCGCTGGAATCCCCCCCGCTGCGGTGTGCCGGACCTGCCGGTGTTGACGGACGGCCAGAACGGGCGGAACCGGCAGAAGCGGTTTGTCCTCTCCGGAGGACGCTGGGACAAGACCGATCTCACCTACAAGTAAGGGAGGCCTGAAATGGCAGTCAGGCTGGTTGGCTTCTCCCTCCCCAGCCGCTCAATCTGATGTTTCCTGGCATGCTGTGATGTGACCGTGAGAGCTGGAGGGCAGGCAGGGGCCAGGGGAGCCACATGCTGACCCATAGCAGGCTTGTCCCCAGCCCCTCTAGATCCCCTCACGCACATCTCCTCAAGCACACACTCCACAAACCCAGCTGCCCACCCACCCCTGCCCGAGCACATTGTGCATAGCCACGGCATCAGCCCTCGGTCAGTCCCACACCAACACCCCTGGGCACACACGGTCACTTCCCTCACATGTGCTGAGCTGACCCTCCACCATCCGCACTCTCCTGCTGTGCCTTTGCCCCCACAGCCACCCCGGGGGGCTCACCTCACAGTTTATTTTAAAAAGATGTTTTTATTCAGCTGTTATTGATGGTCCCATAAACACGACTTCAGTGCAAAGTTTTGCCCAAATCACCCCACACATTCTCAATTGTGAATCTACTCAACGGGCTGGTGGGAGAGTTATGCTGCCTCCGCAGCTGCCCTCAGGGGTGTGAGTGGAGAAGTGAGCACAGTCATATGGACCTTGACAGCATGTAAATCATCTTTTGCTTAATCCACTACAGGACATAGTTTCTCACACCATTAGGAGGCTGTAGATAACAGAAAGGCTTCTTCCTTTCTTTTTCTTTTTGGTCAATAGTGTTAAAGAAAGAAACACAGCAGAGATTTACATGCAGCAATACTGTTAATGGAAGGGAAAGAAACTTTCCTCTGTGACAAGTCTGCTCTTGTTATTGGAGGAAGTGGGAGCAACTGCTGAGTGAACCCATGTTTCCAGGGGCAAAAAATGCAGAGACTGAGGAGAAGAAATCACATCACACCACTCCCAGGAATCTTTGTGGTGGTGGCCTTACAGGGGACAGACCTGGGGAGTGCTGTAGCACCTCAGAACAACACAGAATCTGCAAAACTCTCCAGGGAACTCACCTCTGGCACACTGGCCAGAGGGTTTCAACACTGATGGGATTTATCTGCTGCACATGTTGCTTGGTAGAGGATGCTGGAGCAGTGCATGTATGGATTGGAGATGTTCTGGTGCTGAAAGTGGTGGCCCTAGTGATGTTGATTGTAGAACTGGTGTCTTTGTGACAGCAGTCCATGGGACAGCAGCTGATGCTTTCCTCATCCAGTGTCTGTTGCCTTCCAGAATTATCAGGTTCCCATGGCAACTTGTAAAAGCTAAAGTGAGAAGGACCATTGAGGAAGCTTTGAAAGTCTGGAGTGATGTGACCCCGCTGACCTTCACCGAGGTGCAGGAGGGACGGGCTGACATCGTCATTGATTTCACAAGGTGAGTGTGGCAGGCAGCAGCACCCTCCTCCCAGCCAGAGGAGCAGTGGTGTAACCAGAGCAGAGACCTGCCAGCACACAACTTAGGCACGTAAATGGAGGCTCATATTTCTGCTTTCAGACACTGGGATCTTTTCAGTTTTGTCAGTTGTGGGCTGCTTGGTGTAAGTGCAGCTGTTCCACACTGGCTGTGCACAGCACCGTTACTGATCATTCATTAATTTTCTTGGTACATTTATGTTTCTCTGCCCACAGGCTGTTTTCTTAAGCATTTGTTTTGACTTTCCATCTTCAGGTCCTCCATCCTGTCCCTTGACTGAACGATGTAACTGTCTGCCCAAAGACAAATATAGTTTCTTGGTTAAGTGAATCTTGGCTCCTGGCCTGAAATTCCCTTTTGGCAAAATACACACTGGGGCAAAGACTTCCCTGAGCTGCATGTTTGCACAGAGCTAATGAAGGCAGTGGAGTCTGTCCAAGCAGTGATGCGATTTGCATGCTGTGTATTTGCCTGCACCTCCCTGGGCTCTCTCAAGTGGCCACATCTCTTATGGGTTTCCTTCATTACTCATCAGTGGCTTGGCTTGAGTGAGGACCTGAGAGTTTGGCTGGGTTTGCTGCCAGCTGCCCCTCTGCAGCCCCTCACCACTCAGTAATATCAACTTAATCTTGGCTTAAGCAGTCACCTCCTTAATTCTTTAGGCTCCATAGTCAGCTCTGGGCTGGAAGCTGAAGAGGGGGAGGGGAAAAACATCTCTGAGAAAACATACAAACTCTCTAGGTCTTGGTGTGACTGAACTCTGCTTCCTCAGTGCTTGGTGTGATCAAGCTGCTTCCTCAGGGCTCTAATGCAGAACTTGGTTTGTGGCAATTGGAAGAGCTCTGAGCAGTTGATCTGGACTGGTAGGATGAACTTAGGACAGGAATGAGAGCTGCTGTCCCCTCTCAGTGGCTCCTACCATTGACCATATGATGCTGGAACTCCACGGCCCTTTGTCTGAGGTGCAATGTGTCTTCCCTCCAGGTACTGGCATGGAGACAACTTGCCTTTTGATGGGCCCGGAGGGATCCTGGCACACGCGTTCTTCCCCAAAACACACCGGGAAGGAGACGTTCATTTTGACTACGACGAAACCTGGACAATTGGGAACAACCTGGGTATGGTACTGTTTCAAGGGGAGCTGTGGATGCTCCAGGGTGCTTGTGAACGAGCTTGGAAATGATTCCCCTGTGGTGTAAACAGGGACCCTGTAAAACTGAGAGGCAACAACTATTTTGTGGTGAGCATTATCATCTCCCACCACTTAGAAACCTACTGTTAGTATTCCGGTCTTTTCATCTTTCAGCCACAGCAGAGCCTGTGCCCAGCAGCAGGACCCCAGCTTCCTCATGGACTCCTCCTGTGCAGGGGGAGCAAGAGAGATGGCTCCTCTGCCCAGCCATGTGCCCTGCCACTTGGGAATTGCACCCTGCATTGGAAGGAGTCATTAGAAATGAAACAGGGAAAGGATGAAGGAAAACTGAGGCTCAAGCTCCATGTGACACAGTTGTCTTCCAAAGAACAATCTCAGTCCCAGTCCCTGTACACATTGTTCACCATCTGTCCTCAAACAAGTCCATAAAGGGAAACCACCCAGGCTCCAGCTCTGTCCCCATGGCCTGGGAATGCTCTGACCATAAACAACACCACATCCAGTCGAGATTCTTTTTTTAATTTTTGCTAATAATAGATCTAAGCTGGTAGTTCTTTGCTTGGGCACTCAGGGCCTGGTGTCACAGTATCTCATGAGATACTCCAGTACTGCCTGGGACCATCTGGATCAGTGCCCAGACCATCAGTTTCTGGAAGACTCACCAAAATTAACCCAGGTCAGCTCCTCCTCCTCCTTCCCAGTTTATCTACAGGGACAAAGAAATAATCCCAAAGCCCAAGTAAACCTCAGGCCTCTCCGGGATTTCCCAAAAATTTTGGCCATGTCAGTGGGCTCCCCCAAAGCCCGTGTCAGTGTCAGCTGTGGGCCAGTTTGACTGTGTGGGGCACAGCACTGCTGTGTCTCCAACCCTGCTTATGCTGACCCAAAACAAGAATCACAGAGCACAGGAAATTTTTACAGAAGTGTTTCTGCTCCTGGGGGAGGGGTGGGCTCTGTTCGTTTTTGCCCTCTGTTGGGGTTGCCTGTGTTGTTGAAGAATTTCCTACATTCTCCCATAAAACAATGTTGGGGGCAAACAAGGAACTGAAAAAGGACACCAGTTCCCATCAGAATCCAGCTCTGTTCCGTGGCAATCCACCCCCCCACCCATATCATCCATAAATAATTGTTGTAAAAGCTCTTTGAAGCTAATTGCCATTTAATATGCTGAAAAGAGCTTTATGATATAAACATGGATAAATCCTTGACTCAGCTCTCAGTGAGAGAGGGAAATCCTTAGCCTCATTTTACAGATGGGAGAGCACAAGTGTGAGGAGGGCTAAGGCATGCCCTGGGATCAATTCAGAGCCGTGTAGGAAGCAGGACCCCATGTGGAGGACCATCCCTGAGGGACACAGGGATGCTGCCCGGCACAGCCCCTTCAGCCCTGCTGTTGTGCACCTCCCCTGGAGAATCTGACAGCACAGCTGATCTGCCAACACTGGAAAGCATCAAGTGAGGAGCCTGCCAAGCCAAACAGAAGTGTCTGAAAGTTTGTAGTAAATCACTGGCATAGAAATCCCACTCTCTCAGCTGACCTAGATGTGTTGATTTAATCAGGCCAGTGCTGTGCAAATTCATCGCTTCCACGTAAAGCTGGCCAGTGGAAGAAGGCCGGGGCTCACCTTTCCCTCCACCCTTTCCAGGCGTTCCTCCCCACTCCATTCCCTCTGTCCCATCCGGTTCTGTTGCTGAGAAGTGACCTGCTCCCCTGGAGCCAGCAGGGAAATCCTGCTTGGAGCATCAAGGCTGGCTGACTCACATCCCTGCTGTTCTCATCACTTGGGCTGCAGCTTGGAGAATTTCTGGCTGAAGGCAAATGAATGAATATGCTGGGACTTGTCAATAAACTGCCTCCACTCATAGTGAAATTTATCAGCTTTAAAAAGGACCCATTGGAAGCTAAACACAATCTGCCAAACACAAGTTTGTGTACTGAAATCCCCTTTCCCCCCCTTACCTTTTGTAGATGTTCCAAGGTCATGAATTCCTAAAACATGATCTCCCATAAACCTGTTTAAGACTGGTGAAGAAGTCTCAGGCCTTGACATTGGATCATTTTTAATGGATTTATTTCTAAATGACACCTCCTTGACACAGTCCCCAGACAAGCAATAAATGAGCTCCCTCTGCTGTCTGTGTGACAATGGCCTTTGGCAAGTGTTAATCCCAGAGAGTTCCCTCACCCACACCAGTATCTTCCACAGTGGGTGTGATCTAACTGGGACATGCTAAACTTCAGCTCTGGCCAACAACTGCTGCAAGGCTGGGTGGACAAACACCAACCTTGCCACTCCACCACACCTATGGTCTAGACTTCCTTCTCTGTGCAAATTTCTCCTTTCCAAAAGTGCATGGAAAACCCTTTTCTTTCTGGTAGCCGATGAAGTGGCAGGAGCCTCTGACAACAGAATTGCAAATTACCAACATGTCCAGGTTAATACCCAAGTGTATGAATTGACTCACGGTGCTTCTGAACCAGTGAATCCCTTTATTATGCCCTTTGACTCCTTAAAAAAAACCCCGCAGACATATTTTGGAGCTACACAGGAAAAACATGGGAACAACCTAGTGGAGGTAGATTTCTCTTTCCTCTTTTTGGACTCCTAAAATATATGTCAGTGTCTGGTAACTGGTAGGAACAGGGCCAGGAGGCAAAAGCATGTGAGCAGACAAAAGTATCTTCCATCTTCTCCCTTTGTAGGCACTGACCTTCTGCAAGTGGCTGCTCATGAGTTTGGCCATGTCCTGGGCCTGCAGCACACGGCTGTCTCCAAGTCACTGATGTCTCCTTTCTACATCTTCCGCTACCCCCTAAGCCTGAGTGAGGATGACAAGCAAGGTATCCAGTACCTCTATGGGAAACCCTCACTGGATCCTGACCCAATCCCAACACAGCCAGTAGAGCTGCCCCAGCCAGACCTCGAAACAAATGAGATCACCAATGTGGAGGTGAGTGAATGGCTTGTCTGTGCCCTCCCCTGACACCCTGGTTGGGGCTGCCCTCACCAGGAGGCTGGCAGCAGGCTGGGTTGGTGTCTGCCTCTTCCACTAACGCTGCTGAGCCCAGGCCCGGACCCCACGGCTGGCACTGGGATGTGTAGGAAGGGGATCTCTGGGCAGCACATGCCCAACCCAAACTGGGCAGTTGCCTGGACACAAGGCTTTCCCCTGGGCTGAACCCAGCCGGGGTGAGGGGTGCTCCTGGGGTCCAAGCCCCTGACCCACTGTGCTTTGCAGGCTGTGCAGCCCGATGCCTGTGACACAACTTTCGATGCTGCATCCACCATCAGAGGGGAGCTGTTCTTCTTCAAGTCCCGCTATGTGTGGCGGCTCCGAGCTGGAAAGCTGCAGGATGGCTACCCAGCTCTGGCCTCTCGCCACTGGCAGGGGATCCCCAGCTCTGTCGATGCCACCTTTGAGGACCCTCTGGGCAATATCTGGTTTTTCCAAGGTAAGAGCTGGACCATGATCAGATGGCTCAGAAACGCATCTCAATTACCTAGCAGTAGTCGAGACCCAGCAGGTTTCTGGGAGAATAAATCTCTTGGAAATCCTCAATAATCTAGTAATCCTTGTTATTTGTTTCCTTACCTATTTAAACTTTTTATCAGGTGTTGAGGAGGAAAGAGAGAACAAAGGGTCACTTTTGTTTTAAACACAGCCCATTCTCCTTCCCTGGAACACAAACGTTTGTAGTGAGCCTCTGCCCTGGCAATGCTGCTGGCAGAGGAGAAAGATGGAAACATTTGTTCCACCTCCCCAGCTGTCATGGGAAGCACTGTGCTAGAAGTGAGCCCCAGCAGCTTCCCTGGTTGTGAAACACCTATGCCTGTGTCCCCAGAGCCCTGTTCAGGGAATGTACAGCATTTTCTCTGCTCCTCAGAGACCTGGATGTGGAACTTCCCTAGCACGCCATGGCTTTATGAGCCTACAGGGAGCCTGGGTGCAGAGCCAGGCAACCTCCAGCAACCACAGAGACTAAAACTGAAACTGCCTCCTGACCATCTCTGGAGTTCAAGGCTAGCAACAAACCCCATTTCAGCTCCACTGTTTTCTTTAATGCTCTTTCCAAGCGTAACTTTAATAGGAGGGATGCAAAATGACATGGGAACTCATTGTGGGTGTGCACACCCCATCTGCACTCCATGAGACCAAGTACCAAAATCCCACAACGTGGCTCTGCAAGCAGAGTTCCTGCATAAACACATTACTTAGCACCTGACCTGCACACAAGGACTTACGGTGCTAAAATTGGCAGGCTCCTATGGTGAGTTAAAATGAGATAAAGGGAAAGTGCTGTAGGCTAATTACAGAGATCCCCATTTTAATCTAATCTGGAACTATGCTTCCAGTCTCTATATCAACTTGGCAAATTCTTCCTGGTTTCTGCAGCTCACTCCTTTCCAGCCACATGCCCCCTTTGTGCCTGTGCATGCCCACATGTTTTCCAAGTGCTGAGGTTGCAGGGTAGAGGCTGGTCCATCCAGCCAAGTCTTTAATAACTTCCACAAATAGAGAAAAATGCTGCTGAAATGGACCCTCCTGTCCCCCACCAACACTCACCAGGCTGGACTGAGGTGGGATGCCAACACAGAGTTTTGGACACACAAGTGGCAGTGTCCATTACACTGGTGGTGGTTTTGCCTCTCAGGCACAGCTTCCTGTGGGAGCTCTGCCAAGGCACCAGCTCCAGTTGCACAGCTCACTGCTGAATTATCAGACACCAAGGAGTTTCTGACCCCTTGTCTTCCTTTTCTGTCTTCTCAATAGATTCGCAATACTGGATTTATGATGGTGAGAGACGGGTATCTGGTCCCACCCCGATCGTGGAGCTGGGCCTCCCTGCATCCCCTGTACAGGCAGCTCTGGTGTGGGGGGCTGAGAAGAACAAGATCTACATCTTCAGTGGAGGCAACTACTGGCGCTTCAACCCTCACAGGCGCCAGGTGGACAACATCTACCCCCGGGCTATGGCTGACTGGCGTGGTGTCCCACAGGAGATCGACGCCGCTTTTCAGGATGAACTTGGTCAGTGCAGCAGGATCATGGCCTGCTCTGGGGTGGGTGCTCTGGCTGACACCACGGCCTAGCTGGAAAAGCTGGGCAGATTTAGACATGTGGTAGTAGTGGACACTTCCAACCGTAACACATCCCAGACAGTGTAGAGGGGCAGTTCCCTCCAGTGGGTAGGGAATTGAGGCTTCGCCCATGAAAGTAAGAAGTTTCATTCTCATTAATTGCAGCAACTGATATGTAAGTGTATGATAGAGAGAAGTAAAATATCTGACCAAGGAATGGTCACAGAGTCCTACCCACCTCTTACTGCTCCTGCCAAAGGAAGTGATGAGAAGACAACAGAAACACTGCCCACACCAACCTGGGCAGCTGAACAATGAACAGGCTGCTTTTGGTATTGACCAGTTCTCCCCAATGTGCCCCATGCTGAAGACAGTACAACAGTGCCACAGAAACACTGGGGACAGCCAGGGTGCTTGAGATGACAGGTGTGGTGAGTGCCTCTTTCCCCTTTAAGGATGAAGTGAATCAACTCCCCACTGCTTCCAGAACCTAAATTCCAGGGCAGCTTGCCCACAGTAACAGATGCTCTGCAGCAGGTCTTCACAAGTTCCCTGTCCCTGTTCTAGACATCCTCTGCCCTCACAGGGCTGGGTCACTACAAGTGTACAACATATTTAAACCCACCAGGAAAATAAAATAAAACCCATCCTGTTTACTGTCCAAAAAGTAAAACCAGACTTTTTATCAAAACTAAAACAGTGTGAAAGAAAAGTGAATGCCACAAGCCTGGGTTCAAGTAAAATCTCCTGCCTCTTCCAGCTCTCTTTCAGTACTGCATGTGTTATAGAGTGACAGTGGAACAAAATGCTGCAAAAGAGCTCTGAGCCACATGAACGCTGTCTCTTCTAACCCTTCCTCTCTAACCCACAGGTTTTGCCTATTTCCTGAGAGGCCGAGATTACTGGAAGTTCGATCCGGTCCAGGTGAAAGTGCTGGAGGGCTACCCACGCCAGATCAGCCAGGACTTCTTCAGCTGTACACCCTCCTCCAACTCCTTCAGATGAGGGGGATGCCTGTGTCCCCCACGCTCCCCTTTCATCACCCTTACCTCCAGCAGCCAGAGGGTTCTCTCTGCCATTCCTGGCTTCCTTCCAGGCTCAGCATCTGACACAACAGGTGTCTGTCCAAAGTGACAAAGTTTGCTCCTCTCCAGTTCCAGCAGCCCCAGCTTCAGTTGCTATCAGTGTAAAAGCAGCTGCCATCTTCTTTGCAGGCAAGGGCAGCCACACTCTTCTAGCAATAGCATCCCAGAAGCCATGGGGCCAGCCTGGAATGGGATGGTGCTCTCATAATTAATCTGAACCCCACCCTGTAAAACTGATCCAATGGCATTTCCTATGTTTACATAACTCACTACGGCAGCCCTTTGCTGCTCCAGACGCTGGCCAAGGAGGAAGGATCCCCCAGCCTGGGGTTTTGAAGGACACCGACCCTACCTGCGGAGGAGGAGGAGGACTGGACGCGCGGCTGCTGCCAGAGTCACTTCGCCGGGGCAGCCGTGGTGACTGCCAGGGCCCTGCCGCAGCCCTACTCCCGGCTTAATGTTGTATCACTAGTGTGCGTTAGGATTTTGTACCGATTTGTATATAGACAAGGGACCCCCTCCCTTCCTCCCTCCACGGTGCTGGGTGCCAGTGCTGGACACTGCCCCGCGCTCATCCCGGCGAGGTTCCCATCCCGGGATGCTCAGATGCACTGATCGCTCTCGTACCGCCGCTCCCGGCCCGGGCTGGCACCGCACACCCCTCGTGTCTGCTCAGCCTTACGCCAAACTCCACCGGGCTGGGAACAGTCTCTTCCCTTTTCACCTTCCAGCCCATCCCGGGTGCGCGGCTGGAGAAACGGCGGCGAGCGGGC
>VZRV01010669.1:1729430-1748003 GCA_013398115.1 Falcunculus frontatus | reverse complement strand
CGGGCCGCTCCTCCCGCCGCATGCGCGGAGCGGGCCCGCACTAGGCCGCGGTGCCGCCCGTTGTCGCTCCCGCCGCCGCAGGGCCGCGCTCCGCTCTCCGGCTCTGCCGCCGCCCCCCGCCCGCCGCCGCGATGATGATGATGGCGCTGAGCAAGACCTTCGGGCAGAAGCCCGTCAAGTTCCAGCTGGAGGAGGACGGCGAGTTCTACATGATCGGCTCCGAGGTGCGGCCCGGGCGGGAGCCGGGCCCGGGCCGGGCTGTGGGATACGGGGGGCCGGGCTGGGGGATGCGGGAGGCTGCGCTTGGGGCGGGGAAGGGGCGGAGGAGAGCCCTGGCGTGGGGGAGCGGCCTTCCGGCCCCGCGGGTCCCCTCTGCCCCTTGGTGGGCGCTGCCCGAGGGCCTCGGCCGTGCTGGGGGGACTGGGGGGACCAGTGCTCCCAGTAAGGGCGGCCCCTGGGACGCGCACGGGTTCGTGGGGACCGGATCCTCGCCCGATCGCAGCCTGAGGCCCCGCTTCTGATCACCGACAATTTCTGTCTGTACACAGTTGTTGAAGGATTTGGACTATTTCATGGGCTGCGAGGCAACGCATCCCACACCTGGGCCTTTGGGCTCAGAAACAGCACCAAAATCAGTCGGTGCAGCTCCTTCTGCCTTGTGCAGATGAGTCTGGTCCACAAACACTGGGCGGGCAGAGTTTTAGCACCCCAGTGTCTGTGCTGACACTGTGTTGTCCCGTGCTGAGAGGATGTTGAGCCTCCCTGAAGAAGAGCCTTATTCAAACAAGAAACACTGGCCCTTTAGCACCAGGGAAACAGCTGAAAACAGGAAGAAGTGTTATAGCTCCCACTTTGATGCAGAAAAGGGAATGCTGGATAAGTTTAACTGCCAGTTGTATAGGTTGAGCAGTGTCTAAACACCCCTCGCTCTCTCATGTCAAATGTCGAGTTTGAAAGAAAACTGTAACTGTGGTCAGCTGAGCTGTGAGATTGCCATACTAGGTACATGGAGAAGGAAGAGTGTTCTTTCTTATCTACCATTAATTTCTGTCTGTTGATGAGCACTGTAGAGTGAAAGATGCAGCTAAAAACTGAGATCAAAAAAGAGTCTTCTCAAACGAGGAATAAAAACCTTGTTGTGTGGCAGTCTGCCAGTGTCCTGTCAGTCTAAAAATTTGATTTCAGAGTCTAGAAATACTTGTGTTGTTCAGCAAGGCCTGCTGTAGCCTTCAGCACAGGTGAGGATCTTATGCCAGGAAGAAGAGAGCTGCTTTACAGATGGTAAGTAAGTCTGAAAGAGGACTGTTGGCAGCAATCACACTTTTGATGTTCAAAGGGTTTAAAACAAAATACAAGTCTCTGGGCATTTGCTGTAGTCAAATAATGTCTAGATGACTCAGAGGTTCAAAGTAAAAATAATGTGTTAGAGAGCTGGGTATCTGGTTTAGTTTAATTCCAACTGAGCATTGCACACTGATGTGGAAACTGAAGTAAAAAAGGGGTAGGTTGTTCAAAAATACATGCAAATGAATGGAGTGTTTTCCTGTTAAATTTCCTAGTATCAATGGCTGGGAGGTTTTTTGTATCTAGTGAAATAAGATAGCACTAGTGAAATAAGTGCTGATAAAAATTTTGTTTTCTGTATTGCCAGAAAAATCGCGGTGCTGTTTGATGCCAAACGTAGCACAAAAACCCAACAAAAACACTCTCTTAAGAGGTCTTTCTTATCATTAAAGAGAGCTGAATTTCTTCCAGCTTCTGTTAAAAATCTCCTAAATGGAATACCAGGCCACATCTCCACTTCTCTTCTTTTAGGTGGGAAACTACTTGCGCATGTTTCGGGGTTCCCTGTACAAGAGATACCCCTCGCTCTGGAGGCGACTGGCTACGGTGGAAGAAAGGAAGAAGATAGTGGCCTCTTCACATGGTGAGAAGATGAGTAAACATTCCCAGTAATGTTTATCGAAAATTTTGCCTTGAAAAACTGTTCCTGGCGATTCAGAAGCTTGTGCACCTTGAGGGCTGTGTGAATCACTTCAGATTGCCCCAGTGATGGAGCACCCTGCAACGGTGGCACTGGTGGCTCCTGGCTCAGCCTGGCAACAAATATCACCTGATCAAAAACGTTCTGAAATGGAAACAGCCATCATGGAATTCCTGGGGTTGGCTACATTCATCACAAAGCAAAGCCACATCTCCAAATCAATACAATATTTCAGAAGAGATTTTTATAGACTAAGAGGGGCATCCTTGTCTCTTTCATCAAATAGGCAGGAGTGTTGCAAGGATGCCCCACTGAAGATGTGCATCTTTGCTTAACTTTGCTTCTTGCAGGGACTGGATGTTTATGCCTGCCAGAATTTGTGGTGTGTTGCTACTGATGTGACTGCTACAGGGAGAATATTGGTATTGTTTTTGTTGAGGGACTAATAGCAAGCAGTTAAATTTCTTAGCAATATGACTTCTTCAAATGTTCTGTAGACTAAAGCATAATAAAAATAATGGTTTACTCTGGGCTTATGTCTCTTTCCTCCAAGTATCCTGCTGACCTCTTGCTTTCTTTTTTCCCCCAACAGAAAATCAGCGGTCTCACAGTCCCCGAAGATGTAAGTCTCATCTGCGTGTTATTCTTAGCTGTGCTAGAGGAAGAATGTCCACTGTGACCTTTGCTGCTATTACAATAATATTAATGTCTAATCCTCTTCCTCTGATCTCTCCCTGTGGTCGCCCTAAATGTGCCTCCCAATCCCATGCCTAACTCTTCTTTCTCAGAACCTTAGCAGGACTCTCCAATGCAGATGGTCTCTGTCATTCAGCAGGAGCTGTCCTGAGGTTTCTCCCCCTTTCCCGAGTCTTAACAACTTTTCTGTTGATCATTGCATCTCTGTTTCCGACCTTTAAGTCCACTGAGGGTTGATTGTTTTCTGGGCCTTGTAAATATCTACAAGAAGATGAAGCCCAAAGGACACTTGTATCTCTGTTTTAGTCCCTCCTGCAGTGACAGAGAGGGCTTGTCACTATGTAGCCTGTTAATGCTACAGTGCTATGTAGCCCTTTTCCGCATTAATTATTGGCATCTTTCCTGGTAATAGATCATGGCTATACAACATTAGCCACTAGCGTGACGCTGTTAAAGGCCTCTGAAGTGGAAGAGATCTTGGATGGAAACGATGAGAAGTACAAGGCAGTGTCTATCAGCACAGAACCTCCTACCTACCTCAGGTAACCAGCGTCGGTGAGGGCCAAGCTCAGAACGGAGCTGCTTGGAAGATGTCGGCTTGGGCAGGAAGCACAAGGAGTTGCATAAGCCCAGGCCGTTGTGCAGGGGTTGTTTGCCAGTCTGCATTAAGTCATTTGCACTGTTGGGCAAATGGGGATCTCCAGAGTGTAAGGATTGGGTTACTGCCCATATAAAACAGGAAGAAAAATCTAAGTGTTTGATGATACAACTTCTTTTGCAATTACTGCATTCCATCTGTAACAGATGTTTTACAGAACACTCTCTGCACATACTGCCTTCTGGAGAGCTCGCATATCTCAGCAGTCCTTTCGTAAAGTATAGACAGAAAATCCAAATATGAATCTAGTATTTATAAAGGTGCACCTGGATTCATATCTGATGGATATTTGCGAGCTGGAGAATGGCCTTCTGAGAGGCTGGCGTGGAACATGAGTTCCTGGTCAAACAGTCATGTTGATGGTTCCAGAATAAAATAGCAAGAACTTGTAATAGGGCTTAAAAGTTTAAAATTACACCACTCCTTAAGTAGCAGCAGTGGTGCTGAGGGCCTGCAGGTTAACATCCAGTCTCCTTCAGAGAACAGAAGGCAAAGAGGAACAACCAGTGGGTGCCGACCCTGCCCAACAGCTCTCATCACCTCGATGCGGTGCCGTGCTCAACAACGATCAACAGGAATCGCATGGGCAGGGATAAGAAGAGAACATTCCCTCTGTGGTAAGACAGCTTCCTGCTTCCAGAAAGTAGAAACAGTTACCAAAATGACATGCTGCCAGGGTAGTACCGATACATTCACATAATGTTGTGATTCATCCCTAACTGACAAAAGACCTACAGGTCATTAACTTGGAGGTTCTTAGTTAAATTGTATGTCTTGAGGCTCTTCGTTACAGTAGCCATCCATGGCTCAGAGCGGAGGTGTTCCTTTTGTCAGGAAAATGGTTTATTCTTCTCCTGATGAGTTCCTTCTATTTCCTGCTGATTTGCTGAGCAGTTGTCATTTCAGGAGCCTGCAGACGCTTTTTGTGAAGGACAGGCGGCTTCTCACCAGTAACTTTGATGTAGTTTATTTAGTGGAAAATGCTGCTGAAGCTCATGACTAATGTTTTTTCCATTATAAAAGTTGAGGCAACCAAGATAAATGTAATCCTAGAAAGCTTCCTTGTTTTAGTTGCAGGAATGTGTTATGATAGATGTAATAAAAGGTGATAAGCTGGTATTAGTTGCCATAGCCCTGTAAGCTTGCATTGAGGAGTCTGTCTGTAGACTGATCGGGGAGTTGGAGTGTGGGGATTGCTTCCAACAAATGTTGCCTTCCCTCTGTGGATGCCAGATGTGTCATGTGCTCGTTGCATATAGTGTGTTGTTGCTCTTCACTTTAGCTTTGATGACCATGACCCAGCAGTGATCCATGAGAATGCATCCCAGCCAGAGGTTCTGGTTCCAATCAGGCTTGATATGGAAATTGATGGGCAGAAACTCAGAGACGCATTTACGTGGAACATGAATGGTATGTAGCAAGGAGAGTTTCCTGAGGCTGGAGAGAGAAAAGTTGTGTCCTTCACCAAATGTCCTTGCCCCATACAGACGAAGATTGAAAGCTCTCCCACTTTGGACTGTATTCAGTGCTTGCATCTCTTAGCAAGTGCTCTGCCACTTCCATGGGTTGCAGTCATTCCTGGGCACATGTAGTCTGAAGAGTTTAACTGGCATATTTTCCTGAGCCAGTTCTTCAGCTCAGCGGTCTGAGAATACTCTGTTAGCTGAGGTTAATGGCTGTGGCTTCTGTGGCCACACTGTCTGGATACCATGGAGCGGGGAAAAAAGGCTGTAAATCCCTGTATCAGTGTTTATGTCTTTACAGGCCTGGTACAAAACACCCTTTTAAAAGCAAAAGTTAATGCATTTGGGATTCCCTTTGTCACCTCACCCTGTGGGAGTAATTTTGTGCATTCTGTAAGTGGCAGACATTAATTTCTAAGAAGGCTTACAATGTTCATTCTTGTTCTGTAACAGAAAAGCTAATGACCCCAGAAATGTTCTCTGAGATTCTTTGTGATGACCTGGATTTGAATCCTCTGACCTTTGTCCCTGCTATTGCATCTGCCATCCGACAGCAGATTGAGTCGTACCCAACTGACAGCATCCTAGAAGATCAGTCAGACCAACGAGTTATTATTAAGGTAATACAGGAAGGCAATAGAATGAGAGCAGAACCATTTAGGTTTCTCTGCTTATGATATGGGGGACTAAGAGTACAAAGGCTTCACTCAGAGCAAAGGACCTCTTAATTCCAGTCATGCAACCGGATTCTGTTTTGTCCTTTGTATTGAGAACAGAACCAAGGTGATAGATTATTAAACATCCACGTGCCCAGCCTCTGAGATGATGAAATAGTTCAGTTAAAGCATTGCCATCTTCCTTTGGAAGAGCTGAACCTTGGTGAGCAACGCTGAGTTGTCTTCATGCTACTGGAATTAAGAATTCAGTTAAGGAACTGTGCAAATGAAACAGGAGTTACTGCTCTGTTCTCTTCAGCCTCTGCCTCCTCAGTTCAATTACCTTGGACAAACCTCTGTGAAAGTGGAAACAAATAACCTCTTTCTTCCCTTATCTCCAGCTGAACATCCATGTAGGAAACATCTCTCTTGTAGACCAGTTTGAGTGGGACATGTCAGAGAAGGAGAATTCACCAGAGAAGTTTGCCTTGAAGCTGTGCTCAGAGCTTGGCCTGGGCGGGGAGTTTGTCACTACTATTGCGTACAGCATCCGGGGACAGCTGAGCTGGCATCAGAAGACATACGCCTTCAGGTACTGAGCTGCCATCTCCTTGTATGGCTCTGGGGTCTGTTTGTACTGCATGGGTATCTGCATCAGTGGATCTTAGAACAGCTGACCGATGCAGGTTTTGTTTGAAATTAGTCCTTAGGCCTTGCACCCATTCTGTCCATCTTAACAATATTTTGTGCTTGTGCCTAAGTGTCTTTTCCTGTTGGGTCTAATACATTTCAGGACCAAATATTGATGAAATGTCAGCTTCTGCTGACAGAATTAATTAACAGGGACAGTCCCTCTTCTAATGTAAGGTCATGATGAGCCCCAGATTCATTTTTTGGTTTGTTGGCTTTGCCTTACTTGGGCCATCCACTGTTTCAAGTTCTGGTTTTTTGAACTTGGACTGATGGAAACTGTACCTCTCTACCCAGGCTGATGTGAGAGGTGGCTTGATCATAGGCCCTTCTCACAGCTGGAATGCAGCACTGTCAGGTTTGATTAGTCAGCTTTGTAATTTGTCTCCTAAATGGCTTCCAGTTGTGCTGTGCAGTGTTCTGTGGTGAGTTCCTGCACTGATGTTATCCACAGCACAGTGCTGAGTCTGCAGCTGTAACAATCCTTTAATGTACACTCTGAGGTTTTGTGACCTTGGGTCATGGTGACAGTCAAGGAAGTTTAAGAGTTCAGCAAATGCTGTATTTGCAGAGGAGGGAATGGTACTGTTGACACCAGTTTTGCAGGGGTCAGTTCAAGGAAGCAGGATGATCTGCCTGAGCAGCAAAAGGAAATTTGCCCGGCCCTGTCCTACCTCAGGCAGAAGGCAAGGAGTAGTTGGAGTGGGAGTAAGCAAAGAGGAGCTGGAGACTGTGGGGAAGCTGGCTGCTGCCATGAGCTCTAGTCCTTCTTCCTGCTCCATCTGAAGGTTTCCTGTCTGGTCACCCTTCTGTGAGAAATAGACACTGATCTGCTCTGGCCCAGTTGCTCTTGCACTAGTCTCACTTTGCTTCCTCTGGATGTAGTTTTTATCCTGCCAATCTTCCACAGCAACTACCTGGTTCTGAAGTGATCCCCAGAGTGATTCATATTAGAAAATGGAAAGGGTCCCTTTAGCACACGTGAATTAAACTCTGAATGAAATTGTTAGATTGTGTGTCCATCCTGCTGATGTTCCTTGGAAGGTGGGAGGTGGCTTCTACCTTTTGCTCCACAACAGCTGACTGATATTTTCAGTTCTGGCTTGGGACCACATCCAACAACAACAGCAAAGCAGTGGGTGGGCATTCCTGAGAAGTGATGGGAACTTGCAGGGTGGTAGATGAGAACCTGATACCTGTTGTACTGCAGCACTGTCTGCATTGTGGCCTGCAGTAGCAGAGAGTGAAGTGTCTGTCTCTTCTTCCTGTGCTTTTTCATGTATTGCAGATATCCAAGAAAGTAGTCTGTGCAAGTGTTGACTCTTGGGGTTCATTTTTCCCTTTGCTTCCGCTCAGTTGCTGGAACTTGCAGCAAATAAAGTTCCAGTCAGTACTGCCCAGGTTTATGTTAATGCCAACTTCACACTATTCTCTCTAAGAACATATATTGGGCCGTGGTACTGAAGGGTGCTTCCTTTTAGGGGTAGTTCAAACAGGCAGATTTCAGGCCTTCTTTAGACTGTGGCAGTATTGTAAGAGGGAGAATAAGAAACTAAAAAAGGAACCCCAACAGAACAAAGTACATAGACATGAGCTGTTCAGAGAGAAAAAAAACATTTAATTGAAACCTTGTTTTTTCTGTCATAGTACAAACATGTCCTCCTCTTCCCTTTTTTCTTCCAGCAAAGGAGTACTTTTGAAACCTTACAGTGATTAATGATATTTGGGTTCTGTGGTTGGTTAGTTCCTGAATTTTCAAACCACAGGAGTGGTGGTTGCTCCAACATCATTCCATTGATGTAAGGAAAGGGTCTGCTTTCGATGTATCAAAAGAACCTTAATATCTCAAGGGACTGGGGGTTTGAGAAGTCATGTGCCTCTTAATCATCTGAGGGAGAGGTGAAACTGTCTTTTTAGTTGATGAAAGCCAGGGCACTTTTTTCAGCTGGCCTGCTCTGTGCAAAACAAGGAAAGCCTGAAGTCCAGTGGAAGGGCAGGACTGGAGACAGACAGGTAACTGCTGCCTATGGGATTTTCAGGGGGAATGTGTGCTACACATTGGGTACTGAGTGTTTCTGGTGGCAGCGCACAGCACTTCATAGCCAGTTTTGCCTTTGAGACCTGAGTGATGGCATAGGTTCTCTCACACACCAAACCCACATGCCTGAGGAGTCACCTTTCTAAAAGATGGTTTCCCTGCTTTGTTGGCATGCCCCTGACACTACTGCCAGAGGCCAGGACCCTGAGCATAAGCAGTGCCTTGCTCTCCTGGGATGCCTGCAGCTGACAGTGCCTTTCAGCCATTCTGGCAGCAGCACTTTCCTCCTCATCAGGAAAAAACAGGGGAAGAGGAGATGTCTTACTGTAGAGCTTGGGAGATTAGGGAGGATTTTTCCGTTTTTCTCTTATTCTTTGCTAAAGAAATGTGGTATCTGAGTTGCCTTGCAGTTAGGTTATGCATGAATCCAGCTTTCCATCCCCCACTTAATTCAGTGAATGCTCAGTGTTAAGCATAAGTAAGTGAGGTAGAGATCATGCTATCAGTAACAAAAACCAAGTTAATATCTAGTATTTGGCCTGGAATGTGTGGCATTCTAGGACTAAGATGAAATTCCTGGATTTGAGTGTTGTTTAGTGGATGTCAGCAGTACTGGAAGTAGATTTGATTAAAGCTTCCTCCTCAGATCAGATACCAAAGGCTCTTGATTAATTTTTCATGGTAGCATTACTTTGAAGATTTGTTATTTTAGATTATTAACTTTGATGCAGATGTTGTGTGTTCCCATGATGGTTAGCATTTGCGTTCCTTCCTGGGGGAATGAGAGGGCTGCCTGTGAGTGCTGAAATCCTGTGTAGGGGTGCATGTCCCTGGGGAGGGGTCCGGATGTGTGTGCACACCTGTCCCAGGGCTCCTCTCTCACACACACACACTTCTGCAGCTCAGGCTGAGCCACTTTTGAGAATTCAAAGCAAACATTTACATTCCGAGGCTCCTCTATATTTATGCTGGGCTTCCGGCTCCACTGTCAATATTTGGGAAGCTACTCTTGGTCAATTCCTGTTGACTTTTACTGAAAAGCAGCTAGTGAAGCAGTAAATATTTTTGTGCATGTGATAATACAGCTGGTCAGGGCAGAGAAATCTCTGAGGAACAGATCTTGTGATCTGGGACACAGCCTGGTGTTTCGTTGCTTGTTAGCCATAGCCTCTGGTTGCAACAGCAGGTCTGAAAAGACTGCTCTTTCCAGTGTCAGGCTCCCAAGAAAGCCAGACTTTTGCCAGGGAGGAGCTGTCAGGGGTGTGCTAACTACAGTTAGTAAGTCAAAGCTGCGGAACAGCAAGGCTAGACAAGGAGCCCTGTGAACAGTCCCAGCTCTAGTGCTGTGCTGGAGAAGCATTCCCAGGACTAATGAACTGGGATGAGCTGTGCCTTTTGGGGCTGAACCCTGCCAGCCAGGTATGTAACGGCCTGTGTGGGAGAGAATTGCAGGTCCAGCACAAATCCTTCTCCAGTGGTGGCTGGAGATGGATGTAGCTGCTTTCCCAGAAACTTCAGGTTCCACAAGGTTGTAACCAGGAGCCTATGGTGAACTTCAGGGAACCAGACTGTCCTAAGGGGAGTGAAGAAGGAATGCTGAAGCCTGAAACACTGTAAATGATGCTCTGTTGTCCTTGTGCTTGTGTCTGGGCTGGTAACCCAGGGGAGCGCTCCGGGGCCACTGATGGATGTTGCTTTGTTGCCCTGTGCCCTGCCCTGCAGTGAGAACCCTTTGCCGACTGTGGAGATTGCAATTCGCAACACAGGGGACGCTGACCAGTGGTGCCCTCTCCTGGAAACCCTCACAGATGCCGAGATGGAGAAAAAGATCAGAGACCAGGACAGAAACACAAGGTATTGCCACTACTTTAGACAGTTCTCTTGGCCTGTCCTTTGACAGAAGTTACAAGCTTTGATGTTTCTTTCGCCACTGAGAGCCAGCTGGCAGGATGTCAGACTTGTACACCACAGCAGAAACTTTTAGCTTCAGGGTATTAAACTGTTACCACCTTCCTCCACAAACATCAAAATGTCTACTTTAACTATCTCCTGGCTTGAAGCAAAGTTTCCTTTTTGTTTTTTTAACCCTTTTTTTTTTTCCTTTGGGTTCTTTGCTTGTCCAGGGGTGTTGTTTGTATAGGAAGGAATGAATCAAACATATTGGAGTTTCATGCACTGTCATGCTACCTAGAATCCTGCCACAAAGCTTCCTTTTATGTAGTGTAAAGTTCAATTTGATGTAGCAATGGGCAAGCTCCCAGCTCTAGCCTGACTGATGCCAACCTGTTGGCCAGCACGGGAGTACTCTGTGGTTCCAGAAGCTCTGCCCACCAGAGACCTGCTAAGTGATGTTTGACAAGCAGTTGAGAGCTTGCACCTACTTGATGAAATTCTTCCTGGCAGATATAAATGAATGGCTACTATCTCTCCAAAAGATACGTTGTGGAAACAGTAAATATACTGGCTCAGCTCTTTTCCAGGATGTTTTTGTACTGCTGATTAACAGTAGCACAGTCATTTTGTATATCAGTTATGGCTGACTGAAGAGTTTACAGTAGCAGCTGGTTCAATCCAAGTTAATGAGCAAAAGTGCCCTAAAAGCTGTTAGTGAAAATAGTGTCTTAGCCTTACCAACAGGGGCACTCTCAGGTGACTGAGGAGTTCTGTCTATGAATAAACCTGTCCACAATGTTCACCAAGCTGTGGCAGCCTCCCCAAAAGCATTGGTTTTGGTAAGACCTCACATGACTGTAACATGCACTTACTGTACCTCTCTCTCTGTCTCCCTTAGGCGCATGAGACGTTTGGCCAATACTGCTCCAGCTTGGTAACCTTCCTGTTGTGACACTGGTGCTCTTCCCACAGACTATTTATCCCTATTCCTCTCCCCAAATGGATCTAGGATTGGCAGGGGTCTTTCTGTCTCTGAAGGGGACACACATTCCACTTGCCACAAGTTCCCAGTACTGCTGACTTCTGCCCCCAACCCCTCCACCCAAAGGCCACGTACCAAGAACGCTGCATGAGCAGCGTGATCTAGCTGAGACCTGTGGCAGGTGTTGGAGCCCTTATATACCTGTGTGTGGACAGTGTAAAGATTCTTTTGTATAGGTGCAATGTGCACTATTAGGACAACTTTTTAAATAAAAGGAATGCATACAACTTAGGCTGAGTTCAGTAAGTTGAATGAACAGTGAATCTCACCATGTTTTGTGCTGTTCTGGTAACTGAGCAGTCCCAGGGCCTAGCATTAATGCTTTTGGGTATAGTGCTGAACACTCAACATGCATTCAGTTTTCCTGGGTGCTTTACTTCAACAGGTGAAACAGCCCAAAACCTTTTGGTGCAGGGGACGGTGAGAAAGAGACTTAAAACTAGAAGCAGCAAACAATTCTCTAAGGATTGGTCTGTTACCACACTTGGCACAGTCTGTAATGAACTCGGGGAGGTGTTCAGCTGGTTTACTCAACAAGGTAGAACCGTTTAACTGAAATCACAGACTTAAGAGTCACTTCTGTCAGATGTCAGCCTGGTGTGTGGTGAACTCTGTTTTCTGTGAAGACTGCACCTGGGAAACAGCAGTTTCTGAACTGGTACAGCAGGTAAAGCCTCCAGTCACTGAGACTGCAGCTTCTCTACAGCCAGTGCCTTTGCTGTGGTCACTGTCAGCACACAACACTGCCAGTTACAGTGCACAGAGCACTCAAAGCACAGTGGGTGTCATTACTGCCCTTAGCACTGCAGTGTCAGGATTTTGCAACCCTAGAAACCTGTCTTTCTCTAGGGAGTTTAAAAACAAAATCGATTGAAGTGAGATTTAAAGAAAAATCCAAGCTTGCTTACAAACTAATTAAAATCTATCTTGCTGTTGAGGTACCCCATCTCTTTGATGGAGTTCCTACCATTCACTGCCAGAACTGATGAGTGTTGCAAGCAAGGCAGATTTTACTGGCAGCCTGACAGTTATGTTCAGGCCTTTATGATAAAGCCATAGGTTTTATGATTCTTGCTGATCCACCCACCCTACTAGCACAGTCAAAAAACACTTTCTGGCCTTAATTTATCATGTTTAGACTTGTGTAATAACAGAGACAGTTCTGATTCCTGGGGGGGAGGGAACTTTTTCCAGATGTTAGTTGGCAGAAACTGAGAACTTGCACTTTAGTAATAATAATCAGTCTTATCCTAGGCTCCTGTGCCAGAGTGGTACTCCATCCATTACTTCATATTAGAGAGGTTGAAAGGTTATTTGAGCAAGTAAGACAAAACTTGGGATTGCTGCTGCATCTTAGCCTCCCACGTAAAACATGTTTTGGCTCACGGACATAAAATCTCCAAGCCTTCCTGAGAACACTTCAGCGTCCCTTTGTTATATGACCAGGGACTTCTGCCAGCAGCCTCTTCAGGGAATTGGACTAAAATAAGTGTGAAACTGCTGTAGCCTTTAATTAGCGTCTGTGGTGCAGTTTTTAAAATTGCTGTGAAGTTTGTGATTACTAACCCTCAAGTTCATAATGAAGTATAGGCACACAAGGACTGCAGCATCTCTCTGCTTCTCAGGCCCAGAGAGGCTGTAGGAGTTATCCCTTGAAGCAGCCAGGACAAGGCAGGACAGTCAAGGGACCAGGTCCAGAAAGATGGGAACTTCAGCCAGCTTGCTTTATGTAGCATTAGGACTATTGGGGAACAGCCAGAAGCAGCTTTCTTGCTCTACAATCACACAATTCCTCAGGTTAATCTGGTACCCTACCTAAAAGCGTAGCCCATCTTTTACATTTCAAAGCCCCATCTCAAGCAGTTTAAAGCAGAAGGTCTGCAGACTTCAAAGACAAACTCCTTGTAGGGACTGAAACACCAGCTCTGTTATTATTAGGTCATGACCAAAACACCTGGTAAGTACTTGTTGAGTCCAACACTGCTTAGCCCTTAGTACCACTGTGTCTTCTAGAACAAATTACCACCTGTACAGGCCTCTCATCCTCTTCCTAGAGGGAAGCATAAGAGCAGCAAAAGAACTTGTTCAAATGAGGTCTGATTTTTGATAAAGTGTTTTCATTGGAAGACCACAGAGGAGGGGGCATTGGCATGGGTGTGTGCTTAATCAGATGCTGGTTACTCACATTTCTCTTCCTCATTGCTGGTGGTACACACGTTTGAGCAGACGGTGCTGTTACTAAGTGAGCTGTCGTAAGATACAATGTCTGCAGATTTGAAGGCTTTGAGGTCAGGTACAATCACTGTGTGTACTGCATTAGCAAGAACAATCAGATCCATTTCACACAGGTGGCAAGGTAGGGACTAGCTTGTTTAGTTTTCCCCTGAAACTCAGATGTTTAAGTTTCAGAACTAAAAAATTCAACAAGAGTGGAATTACACGGCAGGTGCAGACAGTCTTTATTACCAGTGTCAAGTGCTGCTTCCAGTCACTGCCTGGATCAAGTGTCCAGCTCAGTGCCTTTGTCCTTTCCCAGGTACCCCTCTATCCAATCAGACATCCCCCACACTTCTTCTCATGCCCTACAGCCCTGCTGAGAGAAGAGAGGAAGGACATCTTCAGCTACTCTGAACTCTGCCTTGCCCACCAGAAAAGAAAATCCCAAACCTGGCAGTTTTGAGCAAATTCCTGATTAATTGCTGCCTCTGCCCCTGGCAGAAATGGACACACAACTGAAAAATAAAGACTTTAATGTAAAGACTCTTTGGAAACAACCACCAGAAAAGGAGTGGGAGACATAAAGGAAAGAAAGAGGCTGAGCTGCATTCTACCATGGTACAGAACTACTTCATTGAAAGCCCACAAAGAGGTCTCACAATAGTGAGGGCCAGGTGCATCAGTCTTTGTACAGAGGGCAAGAGTGACCTGGCACACAGCAAGTCATTAACAGCAGGAGAAAGAGTAACTGGTTTAACACCCCATTTGATACTATTCCACACCAGGTAACTGAGGAGCCGTCACAACTTCAGTCCCCGTCCCTAGAACACCTCTGTAAGCATTCAGGAGTTCTTGTGTGCAAAGCTCTGTGGATCCACTTTGTAGAAGGGGAAGATGGGTTACCCACACAAACAGCAACACACGACACATCGGAATGGCAACTGGTGTTATTCCAGTAGGATCTCTGGGCCACGACATAAGTCCAGCCAGAAGAGAGGAATCTGGCCACATGAAGAAGTCCCCCCTGTTACTGTGGATGCTGCTGCTCGTTCTGGTCCTGGTTTCCAGGCTGGTGTTCTGGATGATCCTCAGGGAGAGGGTTGTAATTGGGATCCTCTTCAGGTGTGTCAAAAACCATCTTCCTGGCAAGGGACATGCCCATCCCACCAAGCAGGCAGGTTAGGAAACTGAGCTGAGGATGACAAACCCCCAGCCCTCCTAGGAACACCCCGGCCCTCCGTGGCCAGGTTGTCACACCACAGCCACTGGCCTACTGCACCATCACCAACCATTCTGCTCAGCTCAATACACAGTGATGACAGTACCTCCTTCCTTGATCACTAGGTCAGATTTGATCCTCAGCGCACAAAGCAGAACATATTCTGCTTTCTTAAACCACAGAAATACATCAGAAAAAATCCTACCTCCATCTAGCATTTCCACAAGCAGTAAGAAGACTAGTTCTACTAGCAAAGCTGAAGGTAGCAGCAGCTGCTGTATGGGCCCTGTACACATGTATATAATGTGCAAATAATGCAGCAAGGGCATGAACTGTGGAGCTGAGGTGCTATCAGCAGGCAGTTGCCTCTTATGGTCACAGTTTGCAATGGAAGTGATCAGGTTGAAAAAGCCCACAGCAAAGCCCAGAAAGAATCAACTTTACTTACAGAAAGCTAGGGGTTAACAGCAACTTCTTTCCTCCAGGCTGGTTGGGGAAAACATCTTCCAAGAAATAATAGATATGACCCACTGCAATCCCTGGGGAGAGATGCCACCAAGGTCAGGCACAGCTGTGACTCCTTTGCCAGCTGAACCAGAGCTGCTGGACAAAACTAAGAATCCCTCAGCTGTGTGCCCACATCCAGCTCCCTCCAGAGCCACAGATGCTGCAGTTTGCTGTGACTGGCACACGAGCAGGCAGGGAGCCCATCAGCCTGAGGGCAGCGCCACACAGCCAGGAGACCAGACACAGCATGAGTGTCAGGCAGAGCTCACCATACCCAGCTTCTGCCCCTGGGAAAGACACACCAAAAAGCAGGTCACAAGCAAAAGCCCAGGCCCAAGCCCAACCACCCAGAAACCCAGCCAGCTCACTTTAGGAAACCCAACATGTTAGATAAGGTGGAACCAAGAGAAGGTGCCAGTGCCCCAGCAGCACCTATGAGAACTGAGCGCTGCGGCTGCAAGGTGTCCTTGTTCCCATCACCCACCAGCTTTGACTTACCCAGCAAATCAATTATGATGGAGTTGCCAAGGAGCAGAGAGAATCCCATCAGGACCCAGGGCAGGAAGGGGGCTTGGAAGTTAAGAAGTCCAAAAAAGTTCATGCGGATGTAAGGGTTCCTGCGACTCCATACATACACCAGCATGATGGTGAAAGCCTGGCCCAGGAAAAACAGGCTGGCAAAGAGTCCAAATAGCTGGGAACTACCGAGTCAAGGAAAAACCTACCCACCCTGTGCACCACCTCCAGGCAGCACAGGGTGCTTTGTGACTAGGAAACCCAAACTAGAGGCAGCTGATCACAGCATTCTAAGACATTGTCTACATCACCAACCCTTTCCTGGCTGAGATATACTGACCACCACTGTCCTCACACACATCTCTCTCCATGCCACCCCAGAACAAGATACTCTGGAGTGACACAAGCAGGTTGCTCACTCCTTAAGCTGATGTCTACAACCACCAGAGAGCTCATACAGTCACCTTTAGAAAATGAACATCAAAATGACCTTCAAAGAAGGGCTCTTACAGCACTTGGGACAGTGGCATGTCTTAACAACTAGCTCACATCCAGTATCTGTCTTCTACAGAAGAAGTTTAGCAGTGAGATGGCTCTTGGAATTCACAGTCCTCTTCTTCAGAGCACAAGGAGACAGATAGAGGAAAAAAATTCCCCTGCCCTTGTTGTAGCTGGACTCCAAATCCACCTATGGCCAAGCACGTGGCTGCTGCAGCCACCTGGATGTTAATGGCTCACACAGCTTCATGCAGAGCTCTGTGGGGACAGCAGTGCTCTGAGCCATCTGCATAAGACAGCAGAAGACATTCAGAAAAGGTTTATGCTTGGGAGAGAAAGATATTTCACCATCAGATTACTGTGTCATGAAAATAACTTAAGCTGTGTGATGGCACCTCCAGCTACCAACAGGCTGCAAGCTCTCAGCTCACACTGCCCGACGTGCTGACAATGGAGTCTGTGGGCAACCCACTGCTTGTCCTCATGGCTCCATGTTCTTGCCTTTGTCCTGAGCCAGCCTCATGCAATCATGCTGCACTCACCAGAGCTCAGTCAGTGGCCCTGTCACAGCTGGACTGGTTCTTGGAGCAGAACACATGGCTTCCTTTCAGGCTGAGCTTCCCAAGCACACCCCACACGTCCTCTTCAGGGATGAGGCAGCCCAAACCCTTGCCAGGGGCATCAGCACTTCTGCAGACACCAGCACAATCACAGGCAGCTTTTCTCTCCTCTAAGAGCACTGGATGAGGCAGAGGCCAAGACAAGGGTGGGAAAGATGAGGAGCACAAGCTGTGCCATATAGCCAGAAACTGCCCCTGCAGCACACGTTCAGCAGAGCTCTCCCATGTCACAGGGCATGAGCCTGGCAGGCCTGGGGCACAAGGCCCTCTGCCCTGAGGCACCAAGAAGGTTCACAAATCAGCTGTGCTGCTCAGCAGCCAGGTACCTGCTCCACATCATAACAAAACCAGTACGCAGAGCCCTACATTATCCACAGCATCTCAGGAGACGCCAAAGAGCCTCAATCAACTCAAAAGGATACTGTCATGAGAAACCCTCCAAAGAGGAACATGAAGACAAAGTCAGCCGTCCTTCCACGGAAGGAGCCTTCTTCTAGCATGCGGCAGTACCTGTACCTGAGAGCAGGAGAGAAGGGAGGGGTTGCAGTATAGGAAATTAACAGCTGGCCACCCTGTGCCCCACAGCAAGACTTTATGGGAAATAAGCTGCTGTAAGCTATTTCATCCCAGAAAGCTGTCAGCCAGGTGTCCAAGCCCCAGAGCAGAACAGTGCAAACTTCACCTCACACCACTGACCCCAAGGAAAGAAAGAGGCACCTGCTGTGCTTCAGCCAGAGCTCACCCCAGGAATAGGCATTGCTCTCCAGCATAAGCCACAGCAGCAGCACTGCTAGCTTCCTCAGCCTTTCGGCAGGGTCTGCCCTGCAGCAAGCAGAGATGGAGGGGCAGGAGGGTCATGGCTTCAATTCAAAAGAGCCAAGGGAAGAACCCACAGCCCTAGACTGCTGCCAAGGCAAGTCATGCTGGGGAGGAAGACAGACGGGGGGAATTGCATCTAAGCCAAAATGGGAGCAGAGAACTTCACTGAGACCAAAGGATACAGAAATATCATGTTGAAAAAGAAACTGAATCCCAGGGGCCCAAAAAAGAGGAAGTTGGTGATCAGCCTCCATATCTGAAAGAGAAGAAAGAGGAGAGAGAAAAGGAGGTGGACAGAGGTCTCTCCTCATCACATGTAGAGCAGCCCATCACACTGTCCACAGGGAATGCTCAGTCATGCACCTGTCCCTTCAGAACTACCCCAGGACACCAGACTCTAGTGGGACATCCTTATATGATACTCTGATACATCAGAGTATCTCACCGTTCCAGGTGTGGGAAAGAAGATTTCTCTTCTTTTCTGGAGAGGACAAACAGCCACAATTCAGCACCCAGAGCCAAATTAATTACTTTTCACACCTCTCTACAATAAAGCCTACTCCAACCAGCCCAACAACAGCTGCCACACACGGTGTAATAGAGAAAGAAAAGATGGGTTTTGAGTCAAGGAAAAAAGGAAATGCCAAGATGGTGTGTGGCAGGGAAAGGCTGGAAAGAGTTATCTCCAAGCAGGTGCCTGTGACAAGAGGGGACGCTGTGTTGATAACCCAGCTTGCACCAATCAGGGAAGGTTGGAGTAGTGGAAAAGGAGCCCCTTGGGATGACACAGCACTCCCTGGCCACCGTGGAGAGCGGGACACCCGGGGCCCATCCTGTCACACCCACCTCTCCCTGGGAAGAGGCACAAGGGGGCCCAAACCCCATGCAAGGCCTCACCTGGAATTTCCTGAAGATGAGGTCGGGGTTGAAGTACAGCTGGAAGGGGGTGATGAACTCCAGCTGCTGTGGGAGACAGGCAGAGCAGCTGCCATCCCCCGCTGCCCTCGGCCAGCCCCGACTCCCGCCCCACAGCCCCCCGGGGCCCCGTCCCCCCGGC
>VZRV01010669.1:1716375-1729319 GCA_013398115.1 Falcunculus frontatus | reverse complement strand
GGCCCGCGGCCGCCGCCAACCCGGAGCGGACCCGCCGCGGCCGGGGATGGGACCGGCCCCGGGCCCGCCCCCGGGCCAATGGCAGCGGCAGCGCCGGGGACGGGCGGACGCGGGAGGGCGGGGACGGGAAGTGCGGGTCACGGGCGCCCCGGGGGCGGGCACTCACCGGCAAAGCATGGCGAAGCACCTAGGCTGGGGCGGCTCGCCGCACGCAGGACTGCGGGTCCCGGGTCTTGGGACAGTGACCTGCCCGGCGGGAGAAGCCTGCGCCCGGTTCCTGCCCCGGCCGAGGGAGCCGCGGTGCGCTCAGCTGCGGTCCCGCGGTGTCCCCTCGAGAGCCGGGGACTGTCAGCGCGTTGTTCCCCGCACACCCGCTGGCTTGGAGGGAGAGGAACCCGCTGCGGAGAGCTCGGCTGGGAAAAGGGCGGCGGTGCCGGTGCCTCAGCCGGTCTGCCGGTTGCTTCGCTGATCAGAAGGGTCTTGTATTCACTAAGGCACAAAGGGCTTCGGGTTTTCAGTAATTCCTCCTAGAACCTCTCCTGCTTCCTGGATGGAGCAGTGAGGCGCTTCCCCGAGCTGTGCGAGATCGCACCGGGCTGTCAAGGTCGCACAAGGTCGCTGGAAGGAACCAAGAGATGTGTGGTCCCACCAGGTGCTGAGGACCACTTGGGGAACGGCGGCAGCATTTGCATTCAGCCCTCAGGAGAGAGCAGAGTCTCTGTGCTGCCCGCGTGTCCAACACAGACAGTGCTCTTGAAAACAGGAGCTGATAAAGATCTCCAGAAACCCGACATCCTTCACTCTCCTGCTGACTGTGCTTTCCAGACCCGTCTGCCCTGCTCAGGAGTCGGGTCTAATGTTACAGCCACCCTGGATTCAAATGAGGAATGGGCCTGGTGTTGGGTTTGTGCTGGAGAGGGTTAAGCTGTCATCAGAGCCTTAATGAGCCCTGAGATTTCCCTTTAAACCCTCAGTTAATGGGAAATGAAATTACCGACGGGGGAGGGAGTCTTTGTGTCTTCCACCACCTCCACCCCCAACTGCCCTTTGATGAAATACAAAACCCAGGTGGAAGATGACAGGACATGAGGTTAAAGCAACATATTGGGGGAGAGAGGGGAGAAGACAAGAGACCAGTGGGCATCTGTCAGACCAGAGAATGGGCTCCTGAGCGCTCTGGGCACTGCAGTGCTGAGACCACCTCTGATGTTGCTGGAGGAGAAGGAGAAACTGCTCCAGGTCAGAGCTGCATTAGGGATCCTGGGAATGGAGCTGAGCAGGGAACTTGGACCCCAAACTGCAGCAATGTCAACAGGCTTGGCTGTGTGGTTACAGGCTTTTGGTGGGAGCTGGGATGGATGTATGTGAGAGCTCTGGCAGTTGAGAAGAGCTGAGCTTGAAGGGAAATTCATCAGGCCAGGAGCTCTGCAAAGGGCTGCCCTTATTCATGTGGCTGTTTCAGCCCAAATGCTGCACTACTGCAGCTCAGCCCTCCAGCATGCCATAGAGCTCCCACCCCAGCAGAGTGGGCAACTGAGTCAAAGAACTGAGAGTCAATACATGAATAATGAATGAAATAAATTAATAAATATCCTGTTCCTTTGGGTGGGGAATTAGAGGTTTCCTATCTGCTCTTGCTGCCTGTGGACACCAGACAGAAGCTGAATTCAAGCACCATGATTCCTGCCCATTCCTTGTTTGAACCAAGGCTGGGAGATTAATATTGGGAGCCTCTCTGCTGGCAGGGGGCTCTAACTAGCTCCATAGAGATGAGAATCCAAATAATCAATCCCACTTACTCTCTGTGAAAGACTACGTGCAAATTAGACATTGCATTAAATCTAAAAAAAAAAAGTAATAATCAGTTTCTCAATTTTCTTCTCTTCCCTTATTTTCTAGCCAAAACTGGAGAACTCTACTTGTTCAGGCTTCTACTTAAGGCCTCTTTTCTAAGGTTTATGGGGGAAGGGGGAGAAGTGATGAAATGCCTCAGGAAGCTCACCAGCTCCCACTGGGAGAGGCCAAACAAATCTCAGTGTCACCCCGAGTTCCCAGGCTGCTTTCTGCCCGTGATCTCACTCCCTCCGGAGCTCAGCCAAGCTGACTTCATGCACTACAGTACACCCAGGGCAGCTTTAGTCTTTATTACAATCTGTGTCACATTTTATGGGTTTTTGGAATTACGTCCCTCCACAAGTTCCCATCAGCCCAGCCACATATTTGGGTTCACATACACACCTTCATAGTGATGCTGTCATGTGGCCTTTTATAAAATCATGAAATCTTACTAAAAGCCTGAAAAAAAGCAAAGCCAAACTTTTTGTCTCAGCTGCAAGAAGGTAAGAGGGAGTGCCAGAAAAATGCTGCCCAGTTTTTTCACTGATTTCTTCCTGCTTTGTCCTGTTGTCCTGCCCCTGCCTGGGGACTCAAAGCAGATGTAGTGCAATGATGTACCATTGCTTCCTGCCATCTGCTGGGTTCCGCTTCCTTTTTGGAGCAGTTCAATTGCTGTCAATATGCAGCATCAGCTTCAAAACCCAAGATGTCAGAAACTCAGAGTTTCCATACAAATATGTCTGATGCCCAGACTTCAGTCCTTTTTGGACCGGCTTTGAAAAAGGTCTCTGTCTGCAGGCTCTTGGAGCTGCCAGAGGAACTAATTAGAGGAAGTCTCAGCTGTAAACTTTGCACAAGTCCTTCAAAGGAAGAACTGAAACATGATGGTATCAGAGGCAGCTCTTTGCCAGACAGTATTTACCCATTCTGCATCTGCAGGCTTAGTGATAGTAACCTGCAGCAGAAATTAAACAACTTCCTGTTTCTGCAAACCAAAACTGCAGAGCTAGAAAATAGAGAAAAATGCTATTAACTCTCCCCATGAGTTAAACAGCACATAAACCTCAAGAAGGCACATGAGCAAAGATAAATGGGCTGTTGCAGCATTCATCTCTTTTGTTTGTAGTAAATTATTTTGTGTAATTCATGTTTCCTGTCCATAAATACCGAGGAACTTGAAGACATGGAATCCATTCTAATTCAGTAAAGACAAAAACAACTCCTTTTGAGCCCATCTGGAACTTGTTTTCGTCATAATTGTTTTGGGCTCAGTAACGAGTTCAAGATCTAGCTGCCGTCACTAATTGTTTCAAGAATAAACAGATGCTTCGTTTAAAGGCGGCAGTTCCCGTTTTGCCCAGCACAGCAGTCCCCAGGGTCGCAGGATGAAAGGAGCTGTGCGCCGCGTCAGCACGGGCCCTAACGAGCATTGGCGCCCTTGGCAGGATGCTCACCCCCACCCACAGCTGATGGGACAGGAAAACAGCCCCCAGGCACGAACCCGGTGAGTGTCCAGCCCGTGACATGTGCCCTCTGCTCTTTAACACCGTTGGCATTTTGTTTGTAACTTCATCTGAGGACATTTTGCCATGTGTCCTACTGTGACGAGTCATACCTGGCGTGATGATGCACAGGCATCTTCTCCAGCTGGGCTGTAGGGTACTCAAGGGAAAGTGTTCACTCCCTGGCCACATAACCCAAGTCCCTTGCTTGGAGTAATGCTCCACCCCCCTGCTTACAGTCCCAAATCTTCCCTTCATCTGAAAACAAAGATACCCCCACACACCCACTCTGAGAGACTCCCCTTACTGGGATATGAGACCATGCCAGTTCTGTTCAAGGTCTCACCCATGGTGCTCCCCAGGACATGCCATGCCTGAGACCCCTGATAGCCTTGGCGTAGAAGAGGTCTCTACATGACTGATGCCCTGGCACTAGGAACAAGTGAGCCACACCAGCCAGGGGGACCTTTCTGGAAGGTTATTTCAGCTCCCAGACTCAGTCCTCGGTGGCATGGACAAGAGGTGACAAGAGCTTCATGAACCCGTCGTGCATGGATAAGCTGTGTAATAATAACTGCTTGAGGCACTTGAAATGTTTACTTTTCCATGTATAATAGCCATATATAAATTCTTTCTCCTTCATTGAAGGATTTCTTGTTCCGAATCAGCTAACTCTGAAGTGTGATGGCTAAAGTCAGGAGAAAGTGAATCATACAGAACTGGATGGATTTTTAAATTTGTTTGTTTGTTAGAAAGAAACTAAAGATAGCACATAGAGTTCAGCCCTCCAAGGACGTGTGGTTTGCAAAGGGTTTACTGTAAATCACAGTTAATGTTATTTTTATTGCCTATGGTTTTTAGTTCAAAAATACAGCTTTGCGTCTGGCATATTACGAGAAAGAAGACCTCGTTTAAATCTCCTTGAGCAGAGCCTCAGTACATATCCAAATAAAGCACCTCTTCCAAAACATGAGTTGATCTTCTGATCATGAGTTGAAGACATCAAACAAGAAAATGTCTGTCTCTTTGCACAGTTATTTTTCTCCAGTGTTTAATAATTCTTGTTAAATTCTTCTGCCTTGTGATCTGTCCCCTACACCAAAGGTCACCTCCCACAGCTGTCAGTAGGGAATATCCTTCAGGGGCCTTTATTTTGTAACATCCATTTCATAAGCACTGTGGCCAAATCAACAAGAGAACTGAAAAACAATGCTTGTGTCTTGTAAAAAGAGGTCTATGCTCAGCTCACAATAGCAGCACATCAACTGAGTGTGCTGTCAGCTGCTGAAGACCCCTACAAGGAGTCAGAAAAGGTATTTGTACTTTGATTTTCACCAGAAGCAGGACTATGCGTCCCAGTCCAGCTGCCTCTCAATAAGCCAGGGCACAGCTCTAATCAAATGCTCTGTCTGAAGGGACTGTTAAATAAGAAAGCAGGATAAGTCTGACACTCTGACAATGCTGCACACATTTTCCTCTCCTGATGGGAACATTCAGCAGCATTTGATGCCATTTGGTAGAGTCTAAATGCTCTTCTCTCACACACAGAAACAGAGGTTTTGTTCAGCCAAGCACTTTGTTCTCTCTGGCGTTCAGGTCACCCAGTTTCAACTAACTGCCTGCATCAGTGTCTGATACAAAAATGGAAGGAAATAGTTCAGCCACAGCATGACCTACAGCTCACAATGGACTGAAAAAAAGGTATTTGAATTATTTTTAGGATTTCAGGTTTTCTCACTTTTCCCAAAGAAGCTCTATTGCTTATCAGGAGGAGGAAAAGGCAGACTGCTGATCCAACATACAGAATATACAGCTGCTCTTCTGACATCCAAAAATCCTAGCTAGCAAGGGGAAGCAGCTAGTTCCCTTGGCTGTATCAGCCCTCGTGTCCTCAAAGGACTCAGCTCCTATGTATCTCCACTGGTCTGGAAAGCATCCCAGTGACTCTATGTGGTAGCGGAAGCTCTGTCAGCATTGGGTCCCTGCCCTGAGAAACCTCTGTGATGAAGCTCGTTTCTTGAAGTTCTTATACAGCTTCTTGAACTTACATAAATTGTGGGGTTTTTATGAAGAACATTAGCGAACTGCTGGAACTGAGAATAATGGTGTCACAGCAGGGCACTCATTTCCTACCAAGAAAATCCATTTCAACAGCTGAGTTCCATAAACATTGCTTTCACCATGAAATCAGCAAACCTGCATGTTTCTTGAGAAAGCTACTTGTTTGCAGATCTTATTATTTGTGTTCTGTATTCTGTGTGAGTTCTGCAAGAATCAGGACAAGCAAACAGAGGTATTTTGTATCTCACAGTGATGGTCCTTACAAGAAGGTGAGAAGGGTTTGCAAAAATAGCCAGGCTAGAGCTTGGGAAAGTCAACAACCAGCCAGGGAGCCGCTCCAAATCTCTTCTGCAATTTACAGTGTAGCGTTTGTAGGGAGAATTTATCCTGTAGATCCAAGCCTCACAGATGGAAATGGGGCCCTTTTTCTCCCCTTGAAGCTGGTCCAGATAATTCTGGTGTACAAACACACTGAAACATTGGAACCTCTCAGTTCGTGACAGATCAAAGAGCATGTGTTGATGGTCTTTCCTAATGGCAAGATTACCACTTATTTCTGCAGCCAGATAATTGCAGGCAGAGACTGCCATCACCTTCTCCAAATAACTCCTCTCCCACGTGCATGGCATCATATTTCACCCTGATTATGACAGGTTTCAGTTCAGTGAAAGAGTATTTGAAGGAAGCGGGTGGTGGGTCCCCACAGTACTGCTGGAAACCTGCCGGGTTTATGGGAAGGCTTCCGGAGCCAGGAGTTGGAGTAACTGCAGAGCAGTGGTTATACCCTGGTGACAGACCCTGATCCCAGAGATTTCTCATCTATACCAACTGTGACTCTGAAACTCTGACAACAAGGATGAAACATCGGGAATGCTGGGGTTTTTAAGGTGCAGCAAAAAGCCAATTAGAAACGCAACCAGTGTGAACATCTCTCAGCACCAAAGCACGGGTAATATAGATGCTGTGTAGAAGAAAAAAATCTACCCTTTCACTCCTCATCAAGGCAGCTGCTACTAGAAAAGATAAAGGACAACTTCCTGGAACTCCCAGCTAGCCAGCTGCACATAGCTCTAGCCATGGCAACATCCAATTTATGCCCCCTCTGGAAGAGGGAGGCTTGTGAACAGCCTGTGCCACAATCCCCAGCATCGCACTGCCAACCCAGAGGACTTCATCAGCTCTGGCAACTGTCACAAGCTCAGAGCAGACAGCATGAAGAAACTAGAGCTTTCCTTTTTGAATTAATTACTGTTCTTGATATATGCTGCCTAAACTATCCATCAGTGCCTGTTGACTTGTACAATTATGTCTGTTCACCAGTTAACAAGTTATTGTTTGGGAGGGTGTTTGAAGTATTCATCTAACCCCTGCCACATGCCACAGGCAGCAAAGTGCTGGCATGTTGGATTCAGAGCCTAATACAGCAAATTTTGTGCTTCTCCTGCCACTTAGTGGCTGCAGCTGATGCAGCACCACATCCCTAGCTACACATTCACTAGAAAATACCTCTGTGATGTGGAACAGGTTCATATTTCTGTTCAGGTGCAGTAAAACCTGAGTAAGGACAAAGAGGCATTTAAAAACATTTAACTTATTTCAAATACTCTGAAATCTGTCAGGGACCTCACAAATTTCACTCTGCAGGATGAAAGGATGTTAGAATACCATGATTACTCCTGAAGGCCAGAAATTTTGTGACGCAGCAGCTTTAATGTTACTGCTGGCAGTGCAATATGCCTCCATCTCCATCTCTAGGATTCATGAGGATTCACCATTTCCCACTGCTAGGGAGTCCTTTTCTGTTTTATAGAAAGAAGCAAGGTCGTCACTGCTGTCCTCTGTACCTGACAAGATCTAGTGCTCTAAGTGTGGCTGTTTGTTCTGTGCCAGGCTATGGAGAGAGAACAGGACCACAGCCCTCTGTACCTTTGTGCACAGCCTTTCCAGCAACAGCTGGATTGCCTATCTGTCACCAGAACATAGACAGGAGTACAGGGAAAGACCTTGGATAACCAGGGATTTGAAAGGCTTGGGCTTCATTCGTTCCAGTCACTGACAGGACCAAGGGAAATAGTCTGGTTTGTCTTTCAGATCTTAGATTATGTTCCAGGACAAATACAATCAGGAAAAAAAAAATGTAGTTCACTTTGCTTTTATCACACTTAATCAGAGAAGTGATACTGGTAACTGTGCCAGATGCTCTGAGAAGGAATTTATGTTGTAAACCACACTGGCCTTCAAGAGGGTTTAGACAGATCTGGTTCTTGGAGAATCGTTTCCCTGGACTGTCGTTGGCTTTCAACAAGATGAATTGAACTGTCTCGCTAATGAACATGCAGCTCCATTTTGAGAATGTAAATCAGCTGGCAAAACACCTGCCAAATCAAGTGTCTTATCCTAACGTAATGGGTGACTAAATACACATTCCTATGCTGGAGATTAAAATAATCCTTTAGAGCACTGTGAGAGTACCAGAGCCTTTGGCAGACAGAGGAAAACCTACGAAAGAGGATGAACAAGCTGCAGAGACTGGTAAAACACCTATTTTACTATTATTATTGACAGATTTTTTTAAATTTGAATTTTTATAAGGCTGTGTAAGTACTGTCAGGTTTGCGTAGAATTGTTTTTCCAATTCATCACAGTCCTTGGGATAAAGTTGACAGACTAATGGCTCTCCTGGCAGCTGCACATCCCCACGGTGGCTGGGAAAACAGTGCAGAAGCCGGGCATTAAGGAAGACTTGGGAAGCTGTATTTGTCTGTAAATACAGCTCAGCTCTGAGCACAGAAGTGTTTACTGGCTCCTGAAGGGAGAAACAAACCATTTTACTTTAGCTCATGGCCACAAAAGAGCTCTGTGATACAGGACTTGATAGGGGATGTACGCGGTAACGAAAGCAGGAAAATGAGCAGGAGGAGTGGTACATTCCTAGACACTGTAAATGAAAAAGAAATGTGCTATTGTAGGGAGAGGAAACTCTCTCACCTGGAGAACTAGAATAATTAGGAAAAGCAGAGATATCAGGTGCCCAATCCTTAGCTCAGTTCTCAGTAACAAGATAGGGAAGTGGTGTAGCCGTGGAAAGTGCAAGTGAAATGTTCCTGCTGCTAGCTGGGACAGGAGAGAGTGCAGCCTCTTCTTGCTGCAGGGTTGGAACAGTCTAGCTTTATTTCTGTCTTGGGAGAACATCCCGTCTCAGGCTGGTATGGAAGTTATTTAGAAGAAAACACTTTGAGGAAAGGAAAAAAATCCAAGATTATTTGAATTTGTGGTTTTAGAGCTATTGTGAGACTAGACCAAACTTTCCTTTTCTTTAGTGGACGACTCTGTAAGAAGAAAATGAGCAGGTAAAGCAGAAAGAGGTCTCCAGCTTTGGGTTGTTTAAGTTCTCAGGGTCGCTGGGGTCATATTCATGTAGCAAAACACAATCTGGCCTGAGGTGCCCTGCTCTGACTGGCAAACAGCCAAGCCTGAGCATGGGCTCTTCATGTTACACTAGAGCTTTCCCAGTGGGAGGGGTTTTTAAGCAGGGGGCTGGCAAAGGCCATCCTGGCCCTGGGACACCCAGAACATTGTGCAGGAGGTGTCAAGCTAAAGACCAGGGGCCCCCAGCATGCTCAGAGTGGTCTTGAGACATGGAACAGAGCTCCCAGTCCCAGGACTCCCTGAGGGCACATCTTACCTGTCACAGGATTTCACCTACATACGGGGAAACCAAAGGCACAGGCACAAAACAGTGGAAAAAAAGATGTATGTTTTCTCGTCAGCCTGCCAGTAAGCTGTCAGCTGCCATGCTGGGCCAGCCAGGACAGCTTGTTCTACACCCTTCAAAAAGTCAAGAAGCGTCACTTTTATCCCAACACCCGATCCTGTGATGCTGTGTGAGGCAGCCCATTCCCCTGCCTGTGCTTCCCAAGGCACAGCAGCAGTGTCAGTTGGCAATATAAGCACGTGGCCATACTCATGAAGAAATGTCCTCAAGGAGACCTGAGCATAGGAACTCAGTCTGCCACATATTTCACCGGCATCATAATACTGAATACACAATTATAGACTGCTAAATGTTGTCTGCTCTGTATAACATGTGCAGCATCACAGGAAAGGCACTCTAATCTAAAATATGTGTTATTATCATGAAAGGATAGAAATAATAGCACACCAATGGATCCCAAATGCACTGGATATACATGGCCATAGGAAAATCCCCCACCTCAAAGTCTGCATGTCTGTTGAGTCATTTTATCCTGTACAAGGAAGCCATCCATTGTCTGCCCCTTTTCTTCAGCTTCAGAACAAGATACTGATCCTGACAATATGTGCTGCTGGGATTGGAGGCACTTTCCAATACGGTTACAACATCTCCATCATCAATGCTCCAGCCTCAGTAAGTACTGCTAGTCCAAGTGCCTTTCCCCCAGAACAGGCCCTTCCTTGGTGGCTCCATTGGGCTGTGAACAGTGGTGTGCCACTGAAAATCTGCAGGCTGCTGCTGTTGAGGCACAGAAAGCAAGGATGTGTTGTTCCCTCTGTATAATTCACATCTGGAGTACAGGACTTTGTTGTCAAAAGCCAATCTTAAGCAGGACTTAGTGCCATAAGAATTTATTCAAAAGCTTTGTTTCAATTGCTATAGCAAAATCTAAGTCTAAAATTTTACCAACCTGCATCCTTTGAAGTTGATTTTTGCCTTTAGATTCAAAGTGAGACCCATGAAATTAATTTTTAAATTATCAAGAATAACTACATACGGATATAAACCAACTGTAACTTTTCAACAGCAACAGTTTTATACCCTAAACTCTTTGCTAAAAACACATCTAAGAACTGGAGGAGATTGGAGGCACAAACCCAGAACAAATAGATATATTAATAAAGGAGCCTTTCTCAGTGTCCTTCACCTCTCTGGTGGTTCTGCAGCACTGTCCTTCTCTCTCAGTACATCCAGATGTTCATGAACACAACCTGGCTGGAGCGCACGGGTGTTCCCCTGGAGAGCAACGTGGTCCTGCTGCTGTGGTCCTTCACCGTCTCTGCCTACCCTCTGGGAGGCCTCACTGGGGCTGTGGTTGCTGGTCCCATGGCCATCATGTTGGGAAGGTAAGAAGTGCTGGAGTTTAAATTAAGCTTTGCAGCTTCCCTTAGTCCGAGAGGAATTAGGAACCCTACAGCAACATACTCACCAGAGTTAAAAATAATGAAAAAGTATTTTCTATCACAGATCAGTCTGCTATAAACACTCTGGGTTGGTGGGGAGAAACTACCTGACAAGACAGTATTTCATAGCTCAAAACTCAACAGGGAACAGTTTTTTCCCCACATTACCTTCTCATCACATTCCAGCCCAGATGAGGTGCTACAAGGTTTTCAACTCAATTCCTTATCGCAGTAACCACCTACATAATCCCTATAATTTTTGTGTCCAGTTTTCTGCCGTGCTTTAAAATGGGGAATCATAATGTATCAGACTAAGGACTTTTCTTCAAAATAAGCTGGGAGAATTGGTAGGAATGACACTAGAAAAACAGAGGGTGCTTACAAAGAGCAGTGCTTACATCCCAGCTTCCCATGTTTCATAGGCTGTGTATCCACCTTTTGGTCTGAAATATTTCTGGAAGTATTCAATAAATCTCCACAATGTTTTGGGTTTTTTTCTCTGTGTGTGAGTGTCTGACAAGTATCTGTCTTACCTCACGTATCTTTCATACACAGCTCTATCCCCAGTTCTCTTCAGAAAAAAAAACCCAAACCAATGTTACCAACATAAACTAATAGGAAATTAGATTTTGCTTCCCTCTCTCTTGACCCCAAGATTTTCCTCTATGTGCTATCACTTTAGTTTGCACCTCTTATATGATGAAGCAGGCCCCATTATGATTTGAGGTCCCCTGAATTACTAGTTTCATGGTTACAAAGACCTGAAAGGATATGGCTTCCCTACCCCACTAAAATTTTAGAGATTTCACCCTGTACTGCTTGGAATAAAATCATATTCCATCATAAATAAGAGAAACAAAGACTGACTGGTGAGGCAGTGAGCAGGGACTAGAGAGAATAACTGGCAATAATAGCATGGGTCAATAGAGCTCTCTTTTTTTCCCTGGTTTTCAGCAGAAATTTCTCCTGGGACACATGAAAACTTTCTGACAAAGTTTCACAACTATTACACTATTACATGAAAATTGCCTGTTTCAACAAATTAGCATTTTCAGACCAAAATGCACATGGCTTGCTGAAGGAATGTTCCTCTCTATTCAAATGGAAACTGCATGTGAGCACAAGAGCCCTGAATCTGGGTGAGAACCTGGTGGTGCCCTCAGAGAGCCTAAAGCCAGCACTGCAGGGACACCCCATGTCACACGGACACCTCAAGCAGGGCTTGGATTAACCAGGATGTTCTGTGGTGGGGCTGAGCAGCCCATTTGCAGTTTCCAGCCTTGGCAGGTGGCACCTGCCATGTGAAGTGTTTTACCTGATCACTGAACCTGACACACATGTGCTCACAACTGTCTTTTCTCTCGGAAGGAAGATGTCTCTGCTGCTGAACAATGTCTTTGTGATCATAGCTGCAACCTTGTCAGGATTCAGCCGAATGGCCAAATCCTTTGAAATGATTATGCTCAGCAGATTTTTTACTGGCGTGAATGCAGGTATGGCAACATGAGAAGTATAGAAAGATGAAGGTGGTAATAATTAGAAGAAATATAAATAGGAATGATCCAAGATATTAAAGCAATTAGTCCTTTAGGCTGACCAGACACATATAAGTGAATTAAGAAGTTTTATATACAGATTTTATACTTTGCTTCGAAGGGCTTTCTTTTAAAGCATACACAGGCAGAGGGGGTTTTGTGTACTACATATGAGCATCTCTGTGCACGGGGAAAATTTGAGCTGAAAATGGATCCCTATCTTCTTGTAAGAATGTCAGTCACTCACCAGCATGAGCACCAATCCCAGGAAATAATGATCAATATAAGGGACTTAAAATAGGATATTCCCCTCAGAAGGGGGAAGTAGATGGAAACATTGCACATAATCTTGGATTTGGTGCTGAAAAGACCATAGGACTGAGGCCCTGACAGGTCTCAGTTTCATTATCCACTGCTACTGATGAATATTGAAATGTGTGTTTAGTGGCTTATACAAGGGATAGGGGTGAAATTGAAGGTTTGAGTAAATGACAAGCACTGGTAGATTAGTTATCACATGGCCTGTAACAGAGGAGTGCAGCTGGCAACCTCGAGAGGTGGCTGACTGCATTTATTCTTGTCTCCTCTGCCCACAAGCTGACATCAGCATTTGTCTGCCTTGCCCAGGTGTAAGCATGAACATCCAGCCCATGTACCTGGCTGAAAGTGCCCCAAAGAAGCTCAGAGGAGCTGTGGCCTTGACCTCTGCATCATTTACAGCCCTGGGGCTGGTGCTGGGGCAGGTTGTTGGACTCAGGTAATGTAAAGCAAGAAGCCTGCTTATTAAATCCTTCCTTCCTTCCTTCCTTCCTTCCTTCCTTCCTTCCTTCCTTCCTTCCTTCCTTCCTTCCTT